>JAVSIQ010000030.1:0-87940 GCA_038502775.1 Hippodamia convergens | reverse complement strand
GTAGTCTGTTGATCCACATACCTTCTTGGACTGCATCAGCCAGGGCATGGTATTCCGCCTCAGTGATGATAGGGAAACTGAAGCTTGTTTGCGACATCCCCAGCTGATTGTCGAATTCCATAACTTGAACACATATCCGCTGTTAGATTTTCTATCCACCCTTGTACTTGCCCAATCTGCGTCGGAGTATCCTATCAAATTCTTCTCTTCAGCGTTGTAACCACCGAGTATGAGTTCATAGTTTTAAAGTTCCTTTTAGATATCTACATATTCTCTTTACCTCGGTCCAGTCCATTTCTGTAGGACATCTGTTAAATTGGCTCATAATTGAAACACTTGCTGTGATATCTGGTCTGGTGTTGACAGATAAATATAACAATGCTCCAATTAGTTGTTGGTATTTCTCATTTTTCTGCATCAACGGAGTTTCTTTCCTGTGTTTTTGATATCCTATATCCAGAGGAATGTTGGATGGTTTGGCTTCTTGCAACCCAAACCTGGTCAAAAATATTCCTGATATAGTCAGATTGATTCATACAGAAATATCCGTCACAATTTTTTCTGATGTTTATTCCCAAATATTTTCTTATATTTCCAAGATCAATTAATTCAAAATTTGTCTTCAAGTAGCCAGCAATTTTGTCTACGTTTTCTTCCTTTCCTGCTGCAATCAAGATATCGTCAACATGTACAATCAAGTACAATGTATCATCTGTCATCTTTTTCGTGAACAAACATTGGTCCTCTTTTACTCTGGCTAAAATTATAATCTTTTAAAACATTTTTAAACTTTTCATACCATATGTTGGCAGCTTGCTTCAAACCATATATCCCCCTCTCAAGCTTGCAAACATATTGTCTTTTTCCTGCTACTGCATATCCTTCAGGTTGCTGCATGTAGATTTCTTCCTGCAAGTTTCCATTCAGAAATGCTGATTTTACATCAAAGTGTTTGATGGTTTAAATTTTTCCTTCCTGCTACTGTAAGTAAAACTTTTAATGTAGTCTGTCGAACAAACTGGTGCAAATACCTCATCATAGTCTGTGCCAAACTTTTGAGAGAAACCACGAGCTACAAGTCTTGCCTTGTATCTTTCGACTTCTCCTCTCGAATTTCTTTTGGTTTTATATAACCCATTTGCAGCTTACTATGTTTGCACCTTTTGGGGCCTCAACATGGTCCATGTTTTGTTATGGTTCAGAGAACATAACTCCTCATCCATAGCCTTTATCCAATGTTCTTTATCAGGTCTGTTAAGTGCCTGTTTTCTTGTTCTTGGGTCCTCTTCTATTTCTGCAGCCAGACTTGATTCATCAAGATAACGACCTGGAGGTACACCTCGATTCTTTCTTGTTGACCTTCTGCATTCTGGTTCTGCCTGAAGTTGGTCCTGCTCAGGTTCACCACTTGTATTGCTTTCTGTTGTCACTCGTTTAACATCAGTGTCTGCCTGTACAAAATCAATTTCAACCAGATTATTATCAATTTCTTCGAAGTGTTATTATACTTATCAAGAATACAACGTCTCGACTAATTTTTATTTTTTCTGTTGCCTTATTCAAAAGTTTATATGCTTTAGACTGTTCTGAATATCCTAAAAAAAAATATTTTTCAGCTTTTACATCTAGTTTTCGTCGTAGTTCCTCTGGGACATGGACATAAACCTCGCAGCCAAAAATATGAAAAATAACTTACATCTGGTTTTTTTGAATTCCAGATTTCGTAAGGTGTCTTTTCCCGTGTTCTGGTGGGCAATCTATTTTGCAAAAAATTTGCTGTATTAACAGCCTCTGCCCAAAATTTTCTTTCTAACTTTGCATCTGATAACATGCATCTTGCCATTTCTATTAAATATCTATTTTTTCTTTCAGCCACGCCGTTTTGCTGTGGTGAGTAGGGAGCTGTATATTGAATTTTTATTCCTTGACTTTTTAGGTAATTAATAAGATCTGAATTCACATATTCCCGTCCTCGATCTGACCTTATGCATTTTGGAACTTTTTTATGCTGTGTTTTCATTTCTTTGATGAAATCTTTCAGATACTTTCCGGCTCGCTTTTTTGTTTTAAAAAATACAAAAATGCAAATCTTGAATAATCATCAATAACAGTCATCACATACCTTTTTCCAGCAGGTGATTCTGTCTGCATAGGCCCACAAACATCTGTGTGTATTAGATCGAGTATTGCTTGAGTCTTCTTTTCGCTTTCCTTTGGAAATGATTTTCTTGCCATCTTTCCTTCCGCGCAGTGTTCTCAAATGCTTTCTAGTCCACAGTTCCAAATGCTTTCTAGTCCACAGTCCCGAATTTTCAATCCTGAAACAAGATCCTTTTTAATTAAATCCTTTATTGCCTTGGTGTCCCTGTGACCGAAACGCCTGTGCCAGATGTGGTAGCAGTTTTCACCATGCTTCACTGAGTCCATAGCTGCTTTTGCTCTTTCGGTGACTGTGTCCACCCTGTACAGATCCTCCTGTCTGTTACCTGTATATGCTTTTGCTAAGATTCTTTCATCCTTCATGATGTTGCATACATTCTCCTTAAATTCTACTTTATAGCCATTTTTAATGAGTTTCTTTACTGATAATAGACTAGATTTGAGAGATGGTGCATACAGAACGTCTTTCAAAAGTATTTTCACTCACCTGATCATCAACATGGCATTTAATGAGTATCGATCCTTTACCTTCCATCTTACAAATTTTATCTTCTTCTGCCAACTGTATGCATCCTTCTGTGTTTCGTCTAGATAGTGAAATAATTCTTTCGAACCAGTCATGTGACTTGTGGCACCTGAGTCTACATACCATCCATTTGTAGACTTTACTGAATCCTTACAATACTTGCTTAGAAGTAATTCTTCTGTTGCTACACTGGCCCGTTCTTTTTCTTATTCTTTGATTGTTGTTCTTCCATTTCTTATATGCAAAACACTCCTTTTTCTGGTGTCCTGGCTTCTTACAGAAAAAACATGCTGTATCTTTTATTTTCTGATGATACTTTCTTCAGACTGCACTGTTTTCAGAACTGCTTCACTGTTCCCTGATGTGTTTTCTTTTCTTCGACTGTATTCATCAATAACTCGGCTTTTCACAGCATCAAGTGTGAAATTTTCATTATTCTGATCTCCTAGAGAAGTAATAAGTGAGTTATAGGATTCCGGCAAGCTGTGAGAAGTAACGTAGCTTTAAACTTGTCTTTTAAATCTTCTCCTAATGCATTAAGTTTGTTGAAAAGAGTAAGTACCTGTGTGATATGATCCTCAACGTTATTTCCTTCTTGCAGACGAAGATTGAACAGTTTTCTGTATAAATATATAATACCTGCATATGTTGACTTTTTGATGGTAATCCTTGAGTTTGTCCCAATATTCCTTTGCAGTTTTACAATCCTGTATGTGTAAAAACTGACTGTCTTCAATGAGAAGACCTATTGATGATCTTGCTAAATCATCCTTATCTTGCCATGCCTGCTCGTAATCTTGTTCAGTCGTTTTAAATATGGGTTTCGCCTTACTTACGACTTCCCAGACTTTTTCCCTTATGAGAAGTAGTTCCATTTTTTTACTCCAGATTCCGTAGTTATCCGTATTTAACTTCTGTATGGAGGAACGATACATGTCACCCATATTTTTGGCTTTATTTGAACTGGTACACTTTAACACGAAATATTTCGATACTGTTTTGTAACTGTTGTTCACTCAAGACTGTTCATTCACTCACGAAAATCGTCACAGAGAGCCCATAACCTTTTGGGATAATAAAATGTTATTTTTAAAGTCTATAAGAATTTATTAAATGACACAGTGAAGTTTTTGAAATGAATGAATTTATACATTAAGCGTTATAACTTGAGACAGACGTTCATCGGTTGATGGCTTGGGACAGAACTGAAGAACCAACTGACCGCGCCCTAGATTTCATCGTCTTGGCGGAGAAGCGTCAAAATGGAACCATAGAGGATGGAGACCACAGAGCCCATATTTGTTGTATCCCAACATATGGGAAATATCCTTTCTATCATTTCCTCACTGTTAAGTCCTCAATTCTTTGACCTGAAAAAAACGTAAATATACACGTAAACCTTTTTCAAGCATTCCAAATATAAGAGTACCTACCAACGCCGATCTGATTTTCACGCTCCTTCAGTCATGCATTTGTCTGTCTGTCTAATCTCTTATCATGTGCTTGACTGCATCACAAACTATTTATCACATAATACTCAAACAATAGCATATTTTCAACTATACACACAATCTAATATGTGACGTGACCACCATTTTGGAACGCCAAACTGCTAACCACAGAACACAAATAACCTCAATCCAAGACCACAAAACAAAAATATGAATATTTGGACTGAAAAAGTCCTGACGTAACAATATAATATGGCGACTGAATAAAGGATAATTATTATTTACATCCATAAGAGTCAAATCTCAGTAAAATCGAAATTTGATATTCTTATCGGTAAAATCAGGGAACGAAATTGCAGGAGTTAAGAATGGGAGAAAGCCATAAAATAGTTTATTTTTATTTATAAAGGAGTATTTTTATTCCTCTAAAGAAATAATGTCTTTGGTTATTTCTATCAGATATTTTGATAAAATTCAAGGAAATATCTAGAAAGGGCGAAAATATGGTTCGAAGTGGCCACATACTTCCTCAACCTACGATGGCTCTGAAATGTTTGAAATGCAATGTATTTGGTTCAATGAAAAGCAAGAAGTATTAAGTTGAACTAGAAAGATTCTTAGTTCCAGACAACGTCTCTGTCACTACATGGCAGCTGCATGGAACAAAAATATGAGCAAAACTGATTTGATCCTCCAGTGGAATAAGCCACTCTCACCTCTGCTGACTAATGTTTTATTATCATATATGATTTTTGACAACTTCTCTACGACCTTTTTACATATCTGCTCGAATATCATATTATATTGTTTTTCCATTTATTGAAAATATATATTTGATCTCT
This sequence comes from Hippodamia convergens, assembly GCA_038502775.1. Lineage (NCBI taxonomy): Eukaryota > Metazoa > Arthropoda > Insecta > Coleoptera > Coccinellidae > Hippodamia > Hippodamia convergens. The sequence goes on along the minus strand of JAVSIQ010000030.1, from coordinate 82,961 downwards.
TTCCTATAAGATCAAAATCATGATGAACCTCTTTTTCTATTTCATCGAACATTTCAATTATTTAAAAAGTCACTCGACTCTCAGTGGATATATAGTATAGAGTGTCCATTTTTCACAAATAAAAACGTTCAATTTGTTGCCTGCTTTTTCATTTCATTGTATCAATCATATAAATAAATTACAAATCATTGATTCCATTGTTTACTCAGTTTTTAATAAGTAAGAATCAAATTATTAAGCGAATGAAAGTGTTATTTTTTCAACTTGAATCCAACCTCCATTATAACTGCGATTCCTTGAAAAATATAATCTATATAGAAAGTTTGTAGTTCTTTAACAGTTTACTGGAAAATAGCAAACTCATCAGTTATTGATGAGTTCGGTACAAAAAGCAAAATCAAGGTAGTGTGGTAGTACCTACACTTTGAAAAATTATCGTTCAAATCACAAAGGGTTTTGTGACGTTTGTAATATTCCATGAAGATTTCTTATATATACACCAATAAATACATTTAAATAATATTCTAACCGCATATCATATGGATATTCCCATAGCATATACCAGTCATATCTGGGATGGCATATATCTGAAATATTCCTTTGAGAGCAGATATATTTGATATATTTTTTGCATATGCATCGCATATTGCAATATCTATTGGCTTAATGGCAGATTGGAGGAATATTCCGGGAATATAGGGTGCCGTCTGGGTCCATATCTGGTTATTTGTCACTTGAAGTAGAATCCAGTTGAGAATTCATTTGCCAAAAAAAAGCTAACAATGAATGCTACCCGAATCTTAGTACTCAACGAATAATGGCTCTCTCATAATAATATTACTTCACAGAAGTTAAACATTCTCTTAAAAAAAAAAAAAACTAATTGATAATAAGTGAATGAATTGCAGAAGAAATAAAAACTTCATGAACCTAAGATAATTTGAAAGTACAAAACTGAGCATGAAATGAAAGAATGCAGGTTTTTATGATGCAGGATGAAGAAATTTATCGAAATTTTTCCCTGCAGCTAAGCTATCTCATGGCCTAAACAAGCTTTTGACATGACAACAGCAAATCTGCATCAAATCATTCAGGGCTATTTGCCCCAAGCTCCCTGAAATATTCAAGTGACGTTTCGATGCTTAAACCTATCCTCAAATTCAAGCCCTCCTCAGGATGGGATTATAACCTAAAATAATTTGTCAAACTCAACTAACTGCAGAATATTTGAAATGACAACTATTATCTGTAGCCTACCAGGCAATGAAATGCCTTCATTGAACTAGGGTGCAGCAGTTCATTCAACAACATGAAATAATGAAATATCACTAGATAGAAATATTTAAGGTTCCCTTACGTAAGAATTCTGTTTGAGTAACAGTCGTGCAACTGTCAATCACTTTAAGGGATCCTTAACTTTGAGGAATGTTGATGCAAATGGCCCTCAATCATGATTTACTACATGCTTCTCAAGAAATAACATAAACAAGTTCAAAAGTTTTCCAGAAAAATTTTCACATTTATTTATCTGCCGTGTTAATTGAAAAGGGCGTATCTGCAAAAAAGCACTTTTGAGATATTTGACTTTAAAGACTTTCATTTATGCCATCAACAATTTTAATTGAATTAAAATGAAAAAGCAATGCATGATATGCCATATCATGCATTGCTTTTTCATTTTAATTCAATTAAAATTGTCTTTAAAGTCAAATATCTCAAAAGTGCTTTTTTGCAGATACGCCCCTTTTCAATTAACACGGCAGTTATGACCAATGCTATCAGGCTTTCGAATTCATAAATTAGAGTAAGAAGAAAGCAACAAAAAAAGGTGTTCATTCATTACAAATATTTTTCAGTTTTTGATTTTTTGTTGCTACTTTCTTCTTTTTACCTTGATTTATGAATCGAACACCCCAATGGCACCTGATAGTCATAAATAAATGTAAAAATTTCTCTGAAGATTCAGGGGAACAAAGTACAAATTCAATTTTATGTTTTAACCTCACAATTTCCATTAATTCTACCACTATTTGTTTGCTACATAATAATTCATTGAAGTACTCCTTATGCCTGAATGTGCCAATTTATAATATGAATGATTTAAATTTTATTCGGTGAAATTTATCAAAAATTCACCACAAACATCATCTTTCAAGTTTATAAAATGTAGAATGAATGCTTTTTTTCATTATGTCAAGTGGTTTTTCTCCAAGAAATCTTTTTTTGAGGGAATATGAATTTTTCAATTGTTTATTAGTCCATACATATTTTGTAAGAAAAAAAAGAATTTTCATAATTCACCTAGAACAATTTCATGTGTGAAAAAAAAAACTGGAATAGAGAAGGTACCTTATAGCAATTATCCACAAATAAAATTTTCTTTTTCATAAAAAACATAAATGGAGTCGTTTTCACCCCACAACACTTATCTTGTTAGGAAATGTCACCCACCAAAACGCCGAGTTAACTAACTTTTTATGAATGCTCGAGCTCACTCGGTTTCTAATGGGTCGTGAGCCTGATCACACATTCCTCAAAATGAAAGCACACAACTCAAAATCAAACAAATCACTCGTTTAATTACAAGTATTTCCTTTAGAAATTTATATACAAAATTATGAATCTGGTACGAAGATTTGTTTTCAGGAAAAAAAATTTACAAAAATACTATGAAAACTTTGTACAAAAACTATGGAAAATTCACAATTTCTTCCAATTACTTCCCTGAATATGTTGGTGGTTGACAGGCCAGTTGATATGTCAATCAGGATTTCGGTTGACAAGTTGTTGGTATTTTTGAAACATAGATGAATTCAAAATAGTAATCATCGAAATGAATACCATTTTCAATTCCCAGGCTCAGAGATCTTTTATCATGAGGTTGGAGAAATGATATTAGATTTTGTCACTGAGATGAGAGATATACCGGTTTCGGCCTTGTTGGGCCTCATCAGTATCCCGCACATCTCATGACAAAATCTTCATAAAAAATTCAGAATTTGAAGCAATTGGTTGTGAAGTAATGAGTAAAATATTACAAAGTACTAAGGTGGAGACATCCAATTGCGTCAAATTGAAGTTTCACATCTCCAATCAAATGCAAAAAAAGAAATCTGTACTTCCTCTTTCACTGAATGAGATTTTAGCAGTGGCTCTATTCAGGGCCCGCTTGCTAGTTTCTCAAAATGATGGAAACGCCCAATTCTTTTTGTGACTGTGAAGCCTGATGTTTTTAAGTTCAAAAATGTTCTCGATGTGCCTTCGTAAAGGCAAAAGTTTTCTTTTTCTTAAGTTGTTGGTATGCCAATCAGTGCTGGATTGTGATGTTTCCGGAAATTCTGCTAGTCACACGAGGTCTAGTGGTTCCGTGAACTCTGAACGTCCTCGTGAATGGAGAAAAGGAATTCAATCTTTCAGGAAAAGAAACTCAAAAAAAAACTGAAAATTTAGAGACCATGCATCTGAAACATGCCAAGATGCAATAATGGACATTTCCGTCTCTGGAGCAACAAAAACTTAAACATTTTCGAATCGAGATGAAGGAACTCTCGTGTATTCATTTCACTTTCTCAAGATGTCTGACTCATGAAAAAAAAAGGAGAAAAAATCTCCAGGTATTCTGATTCGGGTTGCTTCAGAACAGAAAAAAATGAATCGTGCAATAAGTATAAATAAAGTCATGCAACGAGCAGTGAATATCAAAGAAAGCATAAAAGGAATAGTTCATGCACAAAATAAAATGGCGGAGGTATCCTGTAAAAAAAATTTCGAAAATGTAATTTTCTACAAAGCAGACGATACAATGGGCGCAAGCATTCGTGATAAAAATTCAGAAAATATAACAGCACAAAGATGAAGCCACACGAAAAGAATAAAATATACTTACCCCTTATTTATGGGTTTTTTTTCTTTATGAGAAAAGATGAGTTTAAGTTGATTTTATTCGGATGGAATCAGAAACGAAATGGGAGGAGACAAAATAATTCTTCGCCTGAGCCGCATATGAACCCATATGTCTTGAATCATGCGAAGATATTCACGACGTTACACACTGTTTTCTTAGAATTCGCCGGGAACGCCACAACATAAGAAAAAACACTCAATATTTTTCAATTTTAAAATACAAAATTTTAACACAAAATAATCTGGATTAACAAACATAGAGACAATCAAAAAAGCTCAGGAGAGCTTGTCATTGAGAAGTTACCATTCATTGCTCTGCACTATCCTTGAACTGTGTCTCCTAATTCCTCTCAATTTGTCTTGTATTATAGTTGTTACGATAGCTCCGTGAATTTCGAAGTACAGAAAATAAATGGAGAAAACAAATATACCCTGGAAGCACTCAAATTTACCTTTGTTGGGATGAACGCCAGAATAGGTAACTGGTATCTACTTCTGTTCACACACTTCTGCACTTACATGAAAAATATAGAAAAATGATGAAATGTGAATTTCGTTACGAACCTCATACTTCGTGAATCGAGAATGAATGAATAATATATGTGTAGTCCGAGATTTCCCAGAGTATTTACCGACAGCAATTATTGAAATTAATGAATGAATGAAATAAAATGATTACTTATAGAATTCGATCCGTTGATGCAACGATCGTTTCGAAATTTAGGAAATACCCGCAGGTACAATTGCATTTGAAAAAATAAAACAAAAAATGAGTGTTGCATAAACAACAGTTGTTAATAGTTTTTTTCTTGATGTTTCAATATCCTCCATTTAGACATTTTATTCAGACACTTGTCTCTCTATAAACCTAATCGATTTTAGTGTTTTTAAAATAATAAGAGGGTTGCTTTTTTCTGTGTAAATGTTTTATTCTCGCTCATGATCAAATACTTTTTAAACTGTTTCGGCCTTCCTTGACCTCGTCAGCGCGAGACGGTCATTTCATAAATGACACTCACGGACAGTTTATATTCATATTGTAAAAATGAAAGCAAAATGTATCATTTAATACTTGAATGATCATATGAAAATTAACTTGAGTAGATTGTTGAATATAAATTGTCACATATATTCAATGGAAATAAGGAAAAAATGAGAAATAATTCTTTATTGGTAATGGAATCATCATCGAATATATGTAAAATGAAATATAATTCTGGAACCAGAAATAAAAATTCAGAGAAATTGATGCAAATGCTAATTGTTGTACCGCGACTATGTTTTTTGTTTTGAAATTATTTTAATATTTCAAAAAATATGATTTCATATAATTGTCCCTCAGGGTTTTGTCGTACTGTCGCAAATATGACGAGATGAACGCATAATGAAGATTCAAACTGGTTTGCTGAAATTCTCAATAATCAGAATCGGTCGAATCATGTGAGAGGTTCCTGGCCCTTGCACTCTTGTCTGAAATCATACCAGAAGTTCCTGGATGATCAAAAACAGAAACTCGAGATTTTAACCGACTCAGAGTCCTGAACGGAACGGTACCCTTCCAAAAATTCTCTTCCTCGTCTTCATTTATATTCGGAACAGTTTCATTTCTCGCATTGAGACCTCTCAAGATTTCGTCAATCGCAGATTCCATGAAGTCATCATCGATATCAGAAATATAATCTGGATCACTTTCCTGGTCGCCACAGTTCTGGCATTGAATAACCGATATGTAATGGTGATCCTTCCACATCAAATCCATGTCTTCCATCGAAATTCTCATTTGGCACATCAACAATACTCGGCCGATGTAGATCGGTATTTTCCAAAATTGTAGGAAAAACGATGTTACTGGTGAATCGTTTCCTACCCCTAAACTTGAAAGTTCCTTGCTTTCCTGAGTCTTCGATAAATATTCGAACAGAATCGATATTTCCTACACGAGAAAACGCCACATATAACTGACCGTGAGTGAAACAAGGCCGTCTCAGACATATCCCTACCTTCTTCAATGTTTGTCCCTGAGATTTATTCATTGTCATTGCATAGGCTAACCTGACAGGGAACTGAAGTCTTACAATTTCTTTAGGAAGCATCGGATGCTGCGCTTTCATTTTTATTCTTGGCAATAGTAGTGTTTCTCCTGTCCTATGTCCCGTCAATAGTTGACATTCGATCACATGATCACCTAATCCAACAATCCTTAATCTAGACCCGTTTCACTCTCCATCGTCCACGTCCAAGTTACGTAACAACATAACTATAGCCCCATGTTTTAGAACCAATTCATGAGGTGGTAAAGAAGGCGGATTGATGGAGTTCAATAAATCGAGAGGAGCCAAAAAATCATCATCTTCGTAAGACAAATAGGAATCTTCACTAAGGTAGGTCCTTGCCTCTCCGCTATCCAAATGTCGTAGAATTATTTCATTGATACTATCTACTGCAACATTTGTCGGACCAAGAATCGCCCTGGAACCATTTTCGTTCGACGTATAGTTTCGCTCATAAACGAAATTTATCAACGCTTCAATGGAAGCGACATGAAAAATGGGGGATTTCGATTAGATCCTCTGGCGCAACCGGAGCTGCCCTCTTATTTACCTGACATAAAGCAATAACCCTTCTCCTAATTTTAAAAGCCACTCTTCATAGGTTAAATCCCCTAAGTCTTCATAAATAATTGCCATCTGCGAATGACTGCGAACCCTCATATTTTCGGATAGTTCCAATTAAGTGAATGAACGCCACAATGCACTGCTTTTCAAAACATTGAGCTATGATGTCTTTTCTATGACTGCCAATAACTACAGGCAAAATTTGCCTGAAATCTCCACCTAACAGTACACATTTCCCTCCAAACGGTTCAGCACGTCTTTCTATATCCATTAAATATCGATGGACAGCCTCAACCGCATATCTCGGTGTCATAGGCGCCTCGTCCCATATAATTAAAACTACCTTTTCACGAATGAATTCAGATTGCGGGGATTGCATGTCGAAACCGCAACTTGATTTCTCGTTTAATGAAAGAGGCTGTTTAAAGGACTTATGAACAGTAGTGCCTCCTATGAGTATATTGGCCGCAATTTCTGTCCATGCGACCGCTATAGTTTTCATGCGTATCATTTCATTAAGAACGGTAATGAGACTGTTATACAGAAATGTTTTCCCTGTTCCACCTGGACCATCTAAATAAAAAAGTTTGTCGTGCGTTCGATCGACTATCTAATCAGCAGTAACGTCTGAACCTAGTTCCTTATAAACTTCTAATGGAATTATAAAGTTGCACTTTTTTGAGCAAGCTTTCATCCTTATTGAGTGAAGAAATTTTATAATCAAATTGTGGAGGAGATTGAAGGTCTCCTCTATCATCGGAAGTAGTCATTTCGAAGTCATCGTCGCTGAAATTGTCAGCATCCATGCGTGGAACAATCCTAAGATCAAGCAGAGAAAGTCCTGGACGACATCTGATTATTATATTTTTTATGTCATTGATACATGCATTTTCTGCATCTACGTGTCTCATGCCATCGCGTCTGAAATCGGCCATGAGAGATGTTCTGAAGAGAAGCCACAATTTCCCAATTTGTGCCACTTCCTCATCCATCACAACACAACAGATCTTCGCGAATAATTTTCGGAATTTACGCGGATGATGATGAAGTTCTGCTTCCCTCAGACACATTTCGAGTTCGCTACCATCGTCAATAAGCCAATTACGTTTTTGGCAAGCTTCTCGGAAAGATTCACAGCGGTAACCGTTTTCCAGCGTCAACAAATCATCGAAAGATATAGGTCCTGTTATCCTTTTCAAAAGAACCCTCAAGAAAAGCTTCTCTATCTGTCCATCAGAAGGAGTCACCTCAATCATGCAACCAATTTGTTTGCTCACTTGGGAGCGTTTGCTCCATTTTGCATTTTTGTCGTCCCATACATAGTGTCCTGGTATTTCAGCATACCTCAGATGTCTCGCATCCTCATCGCGTCGATTTAGTGAAAACCATGCCTCTAAATTCGAAGGTTTCTGCAACCTTTGTTCCACCCGTTCAACATCATCATCCTCATCATAATAAAGTTCTCTTTCACCAGGCAAATGCACCGGTAAGACCAACACAGAATGTGAACGGCCGTGCATTCTGAATTGAAACGTTTTCCACGTTGCCTCCATGGCGCTGACGTACCTGCCATCGATGTATTGTTGAATTTCATCGATACATTGTTGTTGCTTCCCATTCGTATCATCATCCACATATAAAGTAATGGAGTCGGGACCCTTGCTGATACATTTATGCAAATACTTGATGGTATTTAGAGAACCTACAACCTCAAAATTTATATGACATTGATATTTCGCCAAAGCATATGCATTGTATGGAACGACCCTTCTGTTATTCACAGACCTTTTCCATTTTGGTATGAAAATTTCTCTTCCATCTTCAGGTCTTCTGTATTCGGGACGTTTGTTGTGTCCGACTGCGAAAGCCGTCTCCTGTCTGAACGGCTTTGGAAAATATTTGGAGCATTTGCCATCAACCAAACACGGAGCATTTGGATTTAAACGTCCACATGGCGCATGTAATTGGAACTCACCAACTAACTTATAAAGAGAGCACTAATGATTTCATCTACCATCTCAACATTTCTGCACTTGTCATCATCATGAAAGGTAACGACTATATGGACATGTGGTAAACCTCTCTTCTGGAACTCGATAACATATGGGTGATTTATCACCATACCATATAATTGTTTATGAACAATATCATCCATGAACTCGCTCATTTCATCTGAAAAACCCTACAAACCAAATCGGGACGATGATACCATTTTTGATGAACTGAAAGATTGTTCCTGATTTCGCTCCACTTGGGATTGCACGTGGAAGTATGAAAAGATCAGGTTTCCCAAAGCGTGCCACAATAGTCATGGCGTCCAAATATTACCTTTGACGATATCTCTCCACCCGGAAACGCAGAAGGCAAAATAACAGCCCGATTCACATGCCCGTGTTGCCTGTTCCTATTAAACCTTCTTGAAGCTTCTTCAGCAATCCTTCTGAACTCGATTTGATTATTCCTCAGCCACCATAGCCTACTCATCTCATATTTAACGAAGCCGTCAACGATATATTGTTGAAACAACTTTCCTCCGTTGTGAATTTTTGAGAAAACATCCCTGATGTACAACCTGTATCTGTAATACTGCAGTATAGAAACTGTTTTATTGGTTGGCCTGTTTCTTCTTACATTATATTTTAAGTCCGTCGAATAGCCACTATCTCCGCAAGGGAATAATAATGGATAAACCATTGGATCAGCCAGGGGATTCAAGAGTTTCAATTCCTGATGTCGTTTAGCTGGATTAGGATCGTCCGGTTTATGTGGATACAACACTAGATCTACATCCATTGGTGGTTCTGATCCTTCGAATATAGCAGCAATATCGCTGCGTCCAGGTCTCCAATTTGCGTCTTGTTGTGCAGCAAGAATATTTATAACTGGTTCTTTTGTCATTCCTATTACAATATTGTCAATTTCTAAGTTTTGAGCTTTTCTTTCCTGTAACTCTTCTGCCATTATTTCGTAGGCTTTGATATATTTATTATTAGATCGTTAAACTGATTCTATCAACCTGAGAAGAGCCGGATCTACCCGTTCATCAGCTACAGCATTCCTTCTTTCCAACGCTTCCTCGATATCCAAAAAATACATTTGATTTAACTGAGGTCTTTCCATGTCTTGCGCACGGGGTATTCCACTGATGAAATGATTTATCTGACCACATATTGAGAATCCCCAATGTCCTTGGCCTCTTCTCTCTGGTGCAGGTCTGGACGATTTAAAAGACGCCATTGCAAACATACTATTCAACAATCTAATTTGCGATCTGAATTGAAACGCTAAAGTGCTATCCCCTATATATAAGTCCTTAAGTGCTGAAGGACAGGTACTCAAAGCTGGCAAGGAGTAAGCACCCTTATTACAACAACTCGTATATTGATCATCACGACTAGTTTTTTCATTCGTAAAGAAAAGTGCATCACAGTATAGACATGATTGGGTCAGGGAACCACAATCGTGTGACCGAGTACTAAGTAACTCCAATTCTTCGGTAGAGATTGTTATTCCATACCTATATGTGACACGATGTGGAATAACGGCATGCCTGCGTCGCCTTCTATTCGCTCCTATGACAGAAACATGTTCTTGGAATTCAATGCAACAGTAGTTGCACGAATCATGGGATGTCTCCTGAGTAAAACCACTAATTGCCTATTTGACAGACGATTGCCATCTTCAGATCGATGAGCTATTGATCGAACAATTGGAATGACCACCTCCCCCACATTTCTCCTATTCGAAATAATATCGTCACGCGTAGTACGAGATGATAAAGTTTCAGAGGAGCTAGCACCCACCCTTCGCTGTCGCAACCGCCTTTTTATGGATGTTTGCTGAATTATAGCACTATACAAAATCAATATGAATTGAAATAAAATAAAACTTATCCGAATGGTCCAGAGTCGCCAATGAGTCACTCGCTTTCTGTTGTTGATTCTGAGATGATTGAAATGTTGTGTGATTCCAAGTCTGAAAAATAATATTGAATTTCATTTTCATTACAAGGTTAATAAAATGTTCTATTGAAAATGGTATGTGAATTGTTATTCGAATGCGAATCGACTGGGAATATTTAATAATGATTCGACTTCAATAATAGTATATTATTTAACGAGCAGTAATGCAAGTCATAACTCCCGCAGATGAAGTTTGCAGCGCGAGCCGGAGGCGAGTGCTGTAATTCATCAAGGGAGTTATGACCATTACTGCAAGTTGAATACTATACTTTATCCACAACTATAATAATATACATTCTTACTATCACACATCATTCTTGAAAATTTTTGATACACCTTTATATTTATTTGTTTTGGGATTTCCCGCGGGCAATAAATTCTGTACCTACTGTAGAACTAGCTGCTTGTCATATTTCTGGAAGTGTACCTACATAATATTTCATCCTCACTATCGGAGGTCTTATTCAGAAAAACATTCACAACAATAATTAGGTGTCAACTAAATTTGAAAACGTCAGAATTATTCAAGTGACATTACTCCCATCGATAACAATAATCAGATGTTCCCTCTCTGTCACCCGGCACGTACAGAAGCACAAAAGTAGCTTGAGATTCGGTTGTCATATAATTCTATGAGTCTATTCTGATTAATCACAGGGAGTTATAGGCGGGAGTTATTATAACTCCCGCTGTTTGTTCATAGATACTATTAATTGCTCAAATGCAGTTGAATAATGAATACATTATTCAATAGGAGTGGATAAACTAATTAATGTTGATCCATTGAGTTTTGAGTATAGGAAATATTTCCGAATTGAAATATGCAGGAGTAATGAGAGTAGAATTTCAGACTGAATATTCATGATGTCCAGAGTGGCCTGAAAGTCATCGGTCCAATTGCTCAATGTGCACATGAAAATTAATATAATTTCGTGTAGCTTTGTTTCGGATCGATTGATCTCGATGGCAACAATCACATTTGTCATGAAATATTCTCAGCATATGGACTGCGCATGCGTACATCGTTGTTTCGGAATTTTTTATATTTTTTATGAGAAAAATTTGCGATATTTGTTTTGATGATCAGAGTTACCTAAAACCGAACTTGAAAGTGGGGCTGTAAATCGTAAATTTTTTTTTTGGTATAACTAGTAAAAATCGATGGAATGATGAACGAATATCGTAATTTTTTGAGGGGTTCTTGAAGAGGTGATGAATTTTAATCGAACACGAAATTTCGGAGGAAATTTCCTGTTGCCCATGAGCAGATGGAATTTGTTATTACTATGTGAGGATTTCTCCTACATTAATTGAACTCGATTCAAACTGTCAAAATTTTCATGACATATTTTCAGCACAAGGGCTGCGTAAATGCGATTGTCTCAAAGACTTTGTTTCTTCATTCACCTTGGAGGCTATAGGAGGATTTTCCAAAAGTATGGAAATACTAAAATCATTATCAGAGCCGAACTTATTGACCAATATTTCTGACCGTTTGGATATTATTAAGACGTGGTAACATAGACTAAAAAAGATATCAATAATTCAAAAAAATCAGGACCAGATGCATTAATTATAATTTTGAGTGGGCAGTTCATGAATATGAATATGTATTTCTAATTTCAAATAATATTCTCGGTTCTTACAAAGAATTCATATTATGCAACAAATGGCATCACTCGAAGTTGTCACATCTATAATAATTTTTTATAGATTATTGAAAATGAACAAAGTCAGGAAATTTTGATTGATTTATGAAAACAGGACTGGGATATTTCGTGGGATTTTGAAAGAACGATTAATTTCGTCGGAAAAAGTAACTGAAGCAGATCATAAAGATTGAAAAAATCGATATAATATAATTTTAAGGGAGTAAATGAAGAAGTATATAAATAATGCTTGCAATTGTTTTCCGTTTTTCCTGATTATTTTTCACTGGAATTATCGTATTTCATATTTCATATGAGATTTTCAGTCATCTTTCTATGAGAAATTAAATTTCACGAAATTCGTGAAATTTCAAATATTATTTTAAAGAAATTGTAGATATGATAACTTCCAGTTATAACACATTCTCAAGCAATAATATGTATATTTTTGAAATTTTAAACAATTATTCGAATCACAAAGTAATATATCTACTCTGAACACCTTGAATCGGAACCTAGGAATCCGGCCCTGTAATTTGGAATTATTGTGAATATTTCTGACTCGATCTTAGTATGTATATATTCTTTTAAGTTTCAATAATGTTCGTCTGTTAATTTAATGACTGACGCACTATTCCAATGAATTTGAAAAGTCACCCTGTAATTTTTCAGGAAAATGAAAACGAAATTTATATTTAATCCGAACTCAGCTAGTTCAATCCTATATCTGATATGAGTATGTATCGATATTTCCGTGATACCCTGTATAGGAATATGAATTAGTTTTCGTCATTCACCGATGTGCAAATTTTTTGTTGGAAAAATATTTGAATGAATTCTATAAATGATTTCAGATAAAATCTACAGACATGCTAAAACATGAAATCATCTTACCTAAAAAGATCTAGAAAAATATTTTTCGATTGAATCGATGAAATTAAGAATAATTTTCGAAATTTTGTCCAGGATTTCTGAATAGGTGATGAATTCAAATCGAATACAACATTTCAGTGGAAATATCTTTCTGCGCATGAGCAGATGAAATTCCATATGAGTTTGTGAGAGTTTCTCCTAGTTCGATTCTCAGCACATGAAAATGTGAATGTCTCAAAGACTCTGTTTCTTCATTCACCTTGGAGGCTATAGAATGATTTTCCAAAGGTATGTTAATACTCAAATCATTATCAAAGGTCAACTTATTGACAGATATTATTGACAGTTGGGATATCATTCAGACGTGGTAAGATAGACTGAAAAAGGTATCAAAAATTCACAAAATTCAGAACTGAATACATTAATAACAATTTGGAGTGGTCAGTTCATGAATATGAATATGTATTCCGGATTTCAAATAATATTTTTGCTTTTCACAAAGAATGCATGTTAGCAATTGTTGAATTTGACCCCCTTGTTTACTTGATGCTACTGTGCGAATGTAAATGTAAGAAGAATATCTCTTGATTTAAATGTCTACCACACTTCTGTGTTCCGAGAGCTGCGCCGACAGGGAGAAGCGAGAGCTCTCTCTTTCTTAGCGTGCCTCTCCTGAACAGAAGGTTGATTCAGTTATCTCTCTCTCTCTCCCTCTGTGTACCGCGACCACGTGTTGTATCAAAGTAAAATAATTTTTCCTACCGAGTTAACCTTACTTTCTTATTCCTTCGTTTATTAAACATCAGAAGTGGTATTAAATATCTTTTCCGATAAAGAAATTGAGGACTCTAAAGTGTTAATTGTGAGTATTGTGTGAAACTTCGAGAATATTCCAAAAATGGAACACGAAAAGCGAATCAACGTCTCTGAAGAAATGAAGAATTGTGAACGCAACGCTGCTCAACCAACACAACCCACGATGTCCATGTCGGGAATCAAAGAAAACCAAATCCAGTTCCAGATGAAGATAATGGAGATTCTAGCTAGTATTTCCAGTTCTAGGAGTAGAAACGACGAGATGCAGGCAGCTCATCTAACTTTCGCCAAGTTCAACCCCTATACGACAGTCCATTTCGTCCTTGAATGGGTTGAGGGAATCAATCGAATTAAAGACGAAGGAGGTGTGTTAGATACTGTTGTTGTTTCAAAAGCTGGAGAGGCATTGAGAGGTCATTCCGCCAAATTTTATCAGAACTGGAAACCACTTGTTAGAAACTGGTCAACATTTTCTAGAGATTTACAGATAGCTTTTCCTGAAAAAGGAATTCCAACGACTAGACTTGAAAGTTGTATCTCGATAAAAAGCGATAGTTTTACTTCTTTTGTCGAATACAGACATGCAAAATTGAATTCTATGAAAAAATTCTATAATAAGTTCCCTTGGGAAATAATGTTAAGTTTAGTATCTCACGATATAGTTAGTATAGAAGTGAAAAATAGAGTCATTTTAAAATAACCAAAAGATGAAACGGAGCTGTTGAAGATTCTTTCGTCATACGATGCGGACATTCCATTCGCACCTAGGACTATACCCAGGCCTTCTTCTTCAAAACGGTCAGTTTCATGTGAAAAAAACGCGAATTACAAATTTCACGGTACTTGTAGAAAATGTTTTTTTTTGGGCACAAAGCAGTTGACTGCAGGTCAGCAAAAAGAGGGGTTTGAAAATTCTATTAAAACTTGTAACTTTTGTAAAATGAAGGGACACAGTGAGCAATATTGGAATGCGAAGAAGAGGAAGAATAATACACATAATCAAACTTTGGTAGCAAAACGCTCCTCTGAAATTTTCCAATATCTTGAAGAAAAACTCAAACACAATAATAGATTCATACAGGCTTCATATTCGATCGACACTGGTTCAGACATTTGTCTCATCAGAGAAAGCGTTGCTAGAAAGTTGAATTGCGATATTGTTCCCAAACAAAAACCTATTTCAGGGATAGGAAATGTAGTATATGAAACCAATGGAGTAACAACCATTTTATTTTATAAAGACCAATTCTTGTTAGGAAACGTAATGGAGAAATTATAATGTGTGTGGATTATAGAGAATTGAACAAGAGAGTCCTTCAATATAATTATTCCCTACCTAGAATCCAGAATCAGATAGACCTTTTGTCTAAGGCGAAATACTACACAAAACTTGATATGAAATCAGCCTTCCATCGAATAGAAATAGAAGAAAGTTCAAAACATTTAACTGCCCTTATAACCCCTGATGGCCTTCATGAATGAAATCCAATGCCATTTGGTTTTATAAATTCACCTTCGTGATATCAGGCAGCAATTGATGAAGCCTTTGGAGATTATAAGGAAAAAATTGCGCTTGTTTACGTAGATGACATTCTTTGACTTTGAGAGGATATCAATGAAGGCATTATCAACCTGAAGAAAATTATTCAAAGATTATCAGATGCGGTTTCAGCTTGAATTATGAAAAATGTCAGTTCTTTCAGAACTCCATAGAATTCTTAGGCGTGATAATAGAAAACGGAACCATTAAACCAAGCCCAAGAAAGGTAGAAGCTCTTAAAAATACCCGACCCCCTAAAGATGTGAAAGGAATCAGACAATTCCTATGACTTGACAGTTATTTCAGACGATTTATCAAAAACTTCACCACGCTAGCATCACCAATTTCCTCATTGCTAAAGGAAGATACCAAATTTGAATGGACCGAACATTGCGAAAAGGCTCGTATAGAAATTATAGGTCAACTTATTTATTTATTTATTTTATTTAATTAATTACAATGTTCAACAGGTAATACCCAACTATAGAACAAGGATGAAGGAAACAAATAATTTTTTAACAATAAACCAATCATGTTAAAAATTGAGCCCCCTCAGACGTCATCCTCAACTACGCCTATGGTTCGAACGCACCGAAACGTCAAGACGATCTCTCATCTCTATGGGCAGTCAAGTTAACCTAGTTCTATGTGCTAATCAGTTGACAGATCAACTCATGCTCATTATTAATTGTATCAATTAATCAACTCTTTTCTGTATCGAATCTCTCTGAAGATCAGACCTTCTCTTGTGCTTCTCCTGTGAAATTAGAATTTTCAAAAAGTCACCTCGCTAATTAATTGTTCATCTCGTTCATTTTTAGAAGCAATGAATTAGGTAAGTGAGTACTTCTCAAAGTCATCTCTCATTAATGCATATTTTATGTTATTTTCCTGCTTTTTATAAAGTTTGAAAATGTGTCCACGTTTTAGATCATAAAAATACTGGTAATCCTCTCTCACTTTATTCTCATAAAATCTCTATTGCATTTAGCTAATGGAATTGACTCCTCTAATATATATATTTTGATATATTTTTGCAGTTCTCATAGATTTTTCAGATTTCTCTAGACTCATCACATTCAAGTAATTGATTGCTCCAGAAATGAACATTATTTGTGGTAATGAATCCTTATTCATTATATTCTCATGTGCACCTCATTATCTCAATGTAGTCATCTCATTGCTCAATTATTCACTTCTCACTACACTTGCTAATTATTGTTCTCGAGTTTCAGATGAATGAACGTTCTCAAGCGTGAGGGTGAATCATGGAATCAGTCTTCTCACTCAATAAAATCAAGTGAACTTCTCTGAAGTATTTGAACGATCAAGTAATTCACACATTGAACCTGATTGACAGTCTCAATCCCTGCTTCACCTTGAGCGGTCTCCTCAAATATTAATCACATGATTAAATTGGTATGATTTCCTCATTATAACTAAGAAATACTTAGCAAGTGGAACCTCAAGCCTTCAGCTTCAAACTAATCAAAGAGTGGTGATTTTTGCACTCATACAATGTACTCTCATAATGTCATTCTCATAATAATCAATTGTAGCTCTTATTTTTCTGATGAACACTAACCCTGCCTACTAAAAGTAGTTTGTCACTGTAAATGTTGTCTCAATTGATTAATTAGCCTTCTCTTTACAGAACTACGTTATAGATCATAATTATTGATTTCTCAACCATGATATTCTCATATTGTAATGATCTCAATGAAGACCAGACTTAGACTATTAAGCTTTTAATACAAGTACCCCTCTAAGGCTTAATCTCACTTTTATTACAACTCAGTCTACTCTAACAATTCATTATTCAACCTTTTGTTTTTCTGATGAGATAAAGAGGCTCTCGCAATAAATTTCATTTGCATCATCACTGTAAACTCTGTGTTTAATTTTGAATTAATGGAACTCTCTCAAAGTCTAAGTCTGACTTCATCTGACCTCTCATTTTGAACTTCTTTAGATTACCTCTGTTTTTAGTTGGATAAATCACTCTGAGTTTAAAGATGACTTTAATATTGTATTTTTTACTGTATTAACTTCATGCGGGTGACATATTCATTTTATGATTGTGAATGATGTCAATAAATGTTCTTACAATACCATCTCTAACTCAATTATCTAGATACAGTCCTAAACAGTATTTCACAAAATCAGAACAACCCCGATTTTGAACATTTGGTCCTTCGAGCCGGATCGTTGAGTTGGAATCAGTACCATTCACAATCATATTTCTCAGTACCTGATCATAGTTCTCACACTTCTCGAATAATTCATATTTCGCAAATTTCTCAAACCTCTCATTTTTCTTATACTCCTCAAATTTATCCTTCCCCTCAAATTTCTTATACCTCTCAAATCTCTTTTACCTCTCAAATATCTCATACATCTCAAATTTCTTATTCTCCTCAGATTTCTCGTACCTGTCGAACTCCTCATACCTCTCAAGTTACTCATACCTCTGAAATTTCTCGTACCTCTCAGGTTTCTCGTTTCTTTCAAATTTGTTATACTCCTCAAATTTCTCATACCTATTGAATTCCTCAAATTCCTCATAGTTAGCATCTCATATCAAAATTGCCCATATCAAAAAAAGAACACCTCAGAGACCAGCTCAAATCAGCTCCCCTCTGAAAAGTTCAGCTATGATCAGGTACTCTCGCTCCTCCTCTTTTAATGTAGTCTCCTTTGACTTCTAATGGTTCCTCAAATGTCGTCCTCTTCGTTCCCCGATCAAAATGGCGTCAAGATCAACTGAAATTTCCTCATCTAATCCTCTTCATGACCACCCCCATATGACAACCTCACTAGCGCCACCTAAACAAGTTCAGCCACCTCTTCGAAGACTCCTCAAAAAGTCAATGACGCCAATCAGCCACCTCCAAGAAGGCCTGAAGCCTTCAGGCAGTCGTCAAGGCCCCTCCAAGTGTCAACGCCTCTGAAAGACAGCTCACTCTCCTCGCCAACGCTCTAGCCACCAACATCACTCCAGTGACATCTCACACAGTAAGACTTCTCATCGACTCTGGATCAGAACTCTCGTTCATCTCTGAAGACCTCGTTCGTCAGCTCAGTCTACCTCGAAGCCAGTCCAAGCTCACCATCGTTGGAATTGGTGGAGTCACCTCAAGATCAAGAGGATCAGTTTCAATTACGTTGAAACCTCTTAACTCTCAAAAGACCGTGAATATAAATGCCTATATTTTGTCATCTCTTTGTACTAATTTACCATCTGTTAACTGCTCTACAAGACCTTCTCTGCCTCATCTCTACAATTTGAAGCTCGCTGATCCAGACTTCCTCACTTCAAGGCCAATCGACATTCTACTGGGTGCTGATGTTTATGGTGCCATAATTCTTCCTCAACTCCGAACAGGGCCGAATGAGTCAACTCCAATAGCCCAGTTGTCTATATTTCGATGGTTGGTCCTAGGTTCAATATGCCCTCCTCAACAGGCCTCCTCAAGTAAGCCACATCTATATCAGGCCACTCAAGACTCCGACCTTCACCGTCTACTCGCAAAGTTCTGGGAAAAAGAAGAAGTCAAGTCCTCCTCCATCGCTCACCTCACTCCTGATGAACAGGAATGTGAAGACCACTTCAAGGCAACTCATTCTCGGCTTTCTTCTGGCAAATACATGGTAAGACTCCCATTAAAGTCATCTCCTAATATTTTGGGATCTTCAAGACAACGTGCCTATCGATGCCTCCAAGGACTCCTCCGCAAGTTCGAGGGAAACCAAGAATGTTACCGCCTCTACAAAGAATTCCTCTCCGAATATGAACAGCTCAGGCATATGAAGAAAGCTCCAACTGTCATCTCGCCTCCCAGGTACTTTTTGCCACATCATGGTGTCCTCAAACCAGACAGCGCATCCACCAAACTGCGGGTCGTGTTCAATGGTTCCAGTCCTACCTCAACCGGTCTTTCTCTGAATGACATAATGCATGCAGAAGCGAAACTACAATTAGACGTCATTGATGTATTATGTTGGGTACGTCGTTTTAAATTTGGCTTCTCCACAGACATCACGAAGATGTACAGACAGATCCTGGTGCATCCAGACGATCAGGATCTCCAAAGTATTCTCTGGTTCGACTCAAATGATGAGATAGCGACGTACCACCTCACCACCGTCACCTATGGAAACAAGGCAGCTCCGTTTTTGGCCATTAGAGTCCTCCTCCAACTCATCGAAGATGAAGGTCATAAGTTTCCACTCGCCATTCCTCTTCTCACCAAAGGTCGTTATGTTGATGACATTTATGGTGGAGCCGACACGAAAGAAGAACTCTCAGACATCGCTCAAGAATTGAAAAATCTCTGCATAGCTGGCGGCCTCCCTCTAGCAAAGTGGCAATCGAACGCTCCAAGTATTCTCAAGATGGTAACCGAGGAAGAAATGGTTCCCTCTCCGATCTCATTTGACGACTGTCCTACTTCGACGAAACTACTCGGCCTCCTCTGGTATCCTCAAGATGATTATTTCTCATTCAAGATACGCAGTCTTCCTCATCTGGGTCTGTGGTAACTGAACGTACTATGTTATCTCATATTGCTCAACTCTTTGATCCACTTGGTTTAGTATCCCCTGTCACGATCAGGGCCAAAATGTTGTTGCAGGAACTCTGGCTCCAGAAACTGTCATGGGACGAACCACTGTCACCTCCAATTATCAATAGATGGTGCAACATCAGAGAAGATCTCAAATCATTGGCAATGTACGAGTTCCTCGCTGGGTAGGCACCCAACAAGACACCTCTGTAGAACTTCACGGCTTCTCTGATGCTTCTCAACTTGCCATGGCTGCAGTTCTCTACCTCGTAGTCCGCTCTCCGTCCACAGGATCCAAAGTCACCCTGTTCTCCTCCAAAACTAAAGTAACGCCTTTAAAAACGCCTCTCAATCCCGAGACTTGAACTCTCTGCATCTCTAATTTTGGCCAAATTAACTAAGTTCGCTCTTCGTATTCTAGTACCAAGGTACACTCAACGACTTTGTGGACGGACTCAACTGTTTCTCTATCGTGGATCAAATCTCATCCATCACGCTGGAAGGACTTTGTTCGAAACCGAGTAGAGCTCATTCAAGACCTGACTCCAACTGCGCAATGGAGATACGTTCCCGGCAAAGAAAATCCAGCTGATTGTGCTTCGCGTGGCCTCTCCTCATCTCAACTACTGAACAGCTCTCTATGGTGGACGGGACCACCATGGATTTCTAAGTCACCAGATTCCTGGCCAAATCGTCGGCCGGCACCGACTATTGACCCCGAATCTGAAGCAAGACCCACAAAGACCATCCTCGCAGCTGCAAAACAAGACTACTCGTGGGATCTTATATACAGGTATTCTTCTTTATATAAACTCATAAGAATTACCTCTCTTTGTTCAAGAGTTCTCGCCCGACTCAGATGCTCCTCAAGTCCGAATATGTCATCTCCGCTCACCTCAGCTGACTTGGAAAAATCAAGAATCTATTGGATCAAGGCAACTCAAGAAGTATATTTTCCTCAAGAACTCAAGGCTCTTCAAACTGGTACAACTCTATCCTCTTCTCATGTGTTCAGTAGACTCACAGCATTCCTCGACCAAGAAGGTGTCATTCATGTAGGCGGACGAATCCACTACGCTCTCTCAGACCCAGAAAGCAAACATCCTGCAATAATTCCTCGATTTTCTCAATTGACTTCTCTAATAATTGATTCAGCTCACAGACGAACGATGCATGGAGGCACGCAACTCACACTTTCTCCCATCCGACAACAGTACTGGATTATTGGAGGAAGAGCCCCAGTGAAATCCCACATCCTGAAGTGTGTTACCTGTGCACGGCAAAGAGGTATTCGAGCTCAACATTTCATGGGACAATTACCAGAACCACGAGTAAGACCATCTCGTCCCTTCTCACATACTGGTGTAGACTACGCAGCCCCACTCACGATCAGAACTTGGAAAGGAAGAGGAGTAAAGACACAAAGGTTGGGTTTGTGTTTTTGTCTGCTTCGCCACCTCAGCAGTACACCTCGAAGCTGTAAGTGACTATTCCTCTGAATCTTTTATTGCTGCTTTTCGAAGATTTACAGCTCGACGAGGCATCTGTCACTCTCTGTACTCAGACTGCGGAACCAACTTCATTGGGGCAGATGCAACCCTCAAGAATATGTTCTCTAAAGCCTCCTCAGAAAACCAGGTCATCGCCAGACTCCTCATGAATGAAGGTACAAACTGGTGTTTCAACCCTCCAGCTGCTCCTCATATGGGAGGAAAATGGGGAGCTGCAGTGAAGTCCTTCGAGTACCACCTCTCTCGAATCACGAAAGATCAGCCCTTCACCATGGAAGAACTGATGACACTTCTCGCCCAAATCGAAGCCATTCTCAATTCAAGGCCTCTAGAACCACTTAGTGATGATCCTGAAGACTGCTCTTTACTAACTCCTGGTCATTTTCTAACAGGTACTGCTCTGACTACTCTACCTGAGCCATCTCTCGAAGAACTCCCAACATCTCGGCTGTCAAGATGGCAGTTCATCCAGCAGCGAACTCAACAGTTTTGGTCAAAATGGTCTACTTAGTATCTACAACGTCACCTCTCCATATCCAAGTGGCATCATCCATCCCACGACATAAAGGTTGGATCTCTAGTTCTCTTCACCGATGAGCGACTACCTCCTTGCAAGTGGCCATTGGGGCGAGTAATGGCAGTGCACCCAGGGTTAGACGGCCTTGTTCGAGTCGTTACCCTCAAGTCCTCCACGTCCACGTTGACAAGACCTATCTCAAAGCTAGCCATACTACCAGTCATCTCTACAAGTGAAGAAACCAATCTCAAAGCTAGCCAGCCTACCAGTCATCTCTACAAATGAAGCTACCCGTAAGATCTCCAACTCTCTACATTTCAATAATCAATTTCATTGCTTATTGGCTGGCGGAATGTTAAAAATTGAGCCCCCTCAGACGTCATCCTCAACTACGCCTATGGTTCGAACGCACCGAAACGTCAAGACGATCTCTCATCTCTATGGGCAGTCAAGTTAACCTAGTTCTATGTGCTAATCAGTTGACAGATCAACTCATGCTCATTATTAATTGTATCAATTAATCAACTCTTTTCTGTATCGAATCTCTCTGAAGGTCAGACATTCTCTTGTGCTTCTCCTGTGAAATTAGAATTTTCAAAAAGTCACCTCGCAAATTAATTGTTCATCTCGTTCATTTTTGGAAGCAATCAATAAGGTAAGTGAGTACTTCTCAAAGTCATCTCTCATTAATGCATATTTTATGTTATTTTCCTGCTTTTTATAAAGTTTGAAAATGTGTCCACGTTTTAGATCATAAAAATACTGGTAATCCTCTCTCACTTTATTCTCATAAAATCTCTATTGCATTTAGCTAATGGAATTGACTCCTCTAAGATATATATTTTGATATATTTTTGCAGTTCTCATAGATTTTTCAGATTTCTCTAGACTCATCACATGCAAGTATTTGATTGCTCCAGAAATGAACATTATTTGTGGTAATGAATTCTTATTCATTATATTCTCATGTAATAATAATAATAATAATAGATGTTTATTTGAAAAAAAAAGCTTCATACAAAATGAACAAGAAAACAATTATTTTTAATTTAGAAAAACGAAAGGTTTCACAAACAAACATGTGCACCTCATTATCTCAATGTAGTCATCTCATTGCTCAATTATTCACTTCTCACTACACTTGATAATTATTGTTCTCGAGTTTCAGATGAATGAACATTCTCAAGCGTAAGGGTGAATCATGGAATCAGTCTTCTCTCTCAATAAAATCAAGTGAACTTCTCTGAAGTATTTGAACGATCAAGTAATTCACACATGGAACCTGATTGACAGTCTCAATCCCTGCTTCACCTTGAGCGGTCTCCTCAAATATTGCTCACATGATTAAATTGGTATGATTTCCTCATTATAACTAAGGAATACTTAGCAAGTGGAACCTCAAGCCTTCAGCTTCAAACGAATCAAAGGGTTGGTGATTTTTGCACTCATACAATGTACTCTCATAAAGTCATTCTCATAATTATCAATTGTAGCTCTTATTTTTCTGATGAACACTAACCCTGCTTACTAAAAGTAGTTTGTCACTGTAAATGTTGTCTCAATTGATTAATTAGCCTTCTCTTTACAGAACTACGTTATAAATCATAATTATTGATTTCTCAACCATGATATTCTCATATTGTAATGATCTCAATGAAGACCAGACTTAGACTATTAAGCTTTTAATACAAGTACCCCTCTTAGGCCTAATCTCACTTTTATTACAACTCAGTCTACTCTAACAATTCATTATTCAACCTTTTGTTTTTCTGATGAGATAAAGAGGCTCTCGCAATAAATTTCATTTGCATCATCACTGTAAACTCTGTGTTTAATTTTGAATTAATGGAACTCTCTCAAAGTCTAAGTCTGACTTCATCTGACCTCTCATTTTGAACTTCTCTAGATTACCTCTGTTTTTAGTTGGATAAATCACTCTGAGTTTAATATTGTATTTCTTACTGTATTAACTTCATGCGGGTGACATATTCATTTTATGATTGTGAATGATGTCAATAAATGTTTTTACAATACCATCTCTAACTCAATTATCTGGATACAGTCCTAAACAGTATTTCACACAATCAGAACAACCTCGATTTCGAACAAATCAAGAATACAATATAAACTGTAAATTACCTAAGATAGGTATAAAGATTTTATAGCAGGGATAGAGCAATGAAAGATATCCAATTAAGAGCCGGCCGAATTACATGCTGTACATAACTTGTGCAGAGGTGAATTTTCCAGAACATTCGTTCGCGGAGTTGGCAGATAGAATGTACTTTGAACTCTTGAAGCCTGTCTAGGTACTGAAAAATTGAGTTCCTGCAGAGTCATTGCGTCGGTGATTACATTGTGTATGACTTTGAACACGAAAATTACTAATTGGCACTCACGACGAGTGCACAAACTGGTCACACCGTGTGTACTCAACAAGGTTTCATGAGAAAAACCGACAGGAGGATAAATTCCGTCTAATCTAAAAGAAAGAAGCTTAAGAAAGCGTCGTTGTACTGACTCGATTCTCTCTATATGTACCTGATAATATGGACTCCATATAAGAGTTGCATATTCCTGGTTTGATCTCACGAAAGAATAATAAAGCAGTTTCAAAGTGTCCGTATCTGAAAAATCGAGAGACATTCGTGCAATAAAACCGTAGATTCTAGATGCAGCAGATAAGGTGGCCTCAATATGTGGTACAAAGGAGAGTTTAACGTCGAAAATTACACCCAAATCGATCAATAGGGCAGGACGCTACAGCAAAACGTTATTAATCTGATAATCTTATTGAATGAGATTTTTCTTGAGTGAATTTGACATAACCATACATTTGTTAGCATTCAGGGATAAATTATTGAGAACGCACCACCCTTTAACACGGTTCAGATTATCAGCCAGCCGCTGACAGTCCTCGACTTCCTTTATTTCCCAGTACATCTTCAGATCATCAGCATACAACAAACAGTTGACATCAATCACGTCCACTACATCATTCACAAAAATATTGAACAGGAGCGCTCCGAGATTGCTACCCTGATGTACTCCGGAGGGGGTAGGAAACTCAACAGACTTGACCCCGCCAACAGTGGCAGCTTTAGGGGGTGGCGAACGGGGCTAACGCCCGGGCCCTCGCTCTTGGTGAGGCCTCGCGCGCAACAACCCGAGCAAATTTTGATATTGATTTAGATCCCTTAATATTTATAAAGGTTTGAAAATAAGGTAAATTCGAAAAAAAATAGTTAACCAATACACATTCATTCAGAACAAAATTGAAGAAACCATATTGTAGTTCTTGAATATTGCGCTTTGTTGGAACGTCCGAATGGGCAATTAAGGCACCAGATGTCCGATCTACCAGATCAGTAGGTAGAAAAGAATGCACATAACACAATTAGAGTATTTAGGTACAATGTTTACTTATCCCAGATGTTGGAACCTTATAAAATATTTATAGCCCTGTTGAGCGTTCTTTGGCGGTCCCTTTGAAATATTCCTTGAATTATCATCTTATGAATGAATTCATTCCATTAAAGAATAACGAAAGGAGGAGAGCGAAATCTGTTTTTTTTTTCAAACCTATTGAGATAACCTATTAGAGATAAGAATATTGGGTTCAGTTTCGTTATATTCTATTTTTTGTGATGGAAAACTTCCATTGTTTTCGGTTCTTCATTAAAGTTATTCACATTTTCCGAATAACTTAAAATTTTTCTTGTCATTGGATTGAGAAATTAATTCAATTCGTTAGTTTCTCAAGCCGTTCGTTTCAGTGTGGCTCTTGTAAGTATAAATTTGGATTCCAACTATCCAATGAATTTATCCAATACATAATACTTCATTCAGTATATCGGAAACTCAGAAGTATCCAAGTTGCACAATACTACCACGAACGGCTCTGAGCTTTAGGACTTGATACAACTGGGACTTCACGTTCACGCCCTCAATCAGACTCATAATTAGTGGCTCCTCTTCGCTCGGACAATCCCATGAAATGCCATATATGGTGGATTTTGCAGAGAAATTTTCGATAAAAATATCGTAAGAAACCACTGTTTCCAATAGAAATATGCATACATTATGTCGCCATTTCTCAAGAAACATTCTATTCATAAAAATGAACAGTTTTATTTTTATGCTCTTCTCTTCGAAACCGAGAATTTCTTTTGAAAATACCTAATAGTACTTTCATCATTTATTATCACCATTTGTGGGAATTCCACTACCCCTTCTCGTTTTCAACCCCGCTGTAGATCCAAAGTCTAAGACTTGTGGTTCAATTGGTTTGGTTCATTAGAACGGAATGAACAAACTGGTCATTTTCATAGTGAAGAACCGAAAAAGTGTGAAAAAACTGTGTGTTACTTAAAAATTATTTCTGACACTCTGTGCGAAATTAAACAAAATTCTCGAAATGAGTTCGCGAGATCGAGATGCCGGTAGAAAATTTTAGTCGGGTAGTTCAAAAAGGAAACGAGCAATCAAAAGAAAGCTTGACAGGCGCTGGATGATTTATTCACAAACAAAGTTTTTCTAGACTTGAGATCATAAAAACGTATAGAAGGAATTCGATGACACAAGATCGGCTTTCAGCCCTTGCTATTCTCTCAATAGAAAATGACGTAGCTCATTCGATCGATTATGATACCTCAATTAAAGATTTCAGTGCTAGGAAAATCCGCAAACATGAATTTTAAATTTATCATTTCTGTATTTGTTAATTTTGTAAATCTTCCAAAGTTATATTATATTTATATGTTATATTATATTATTATATATATTATATTATTATATTCAACAGATTCGGAAAGGGGAAATTGATGGAGTTTTTTTTTCATTTCTTTCAAATTTTGTGACATTTCTGTCATAAATATTTATAAACCTCCGAACATTATTTGGCCAAGAAATCTTAATGTTGATGTTTTTTAAAGTAGCAAATGCATTTCCAAAATGCATTCGATTTATTCTGAATAATCGGTTCCTTTTCTGCTCTTGTCTTTTTTCATTTCAGATTAAGAATTACGAGTCGTTTTGGGAAGAATCTGTGTATCCGAGCCCATCGGCGGATAACATGAAGATGATCACTCTGATGTCTTTCAAGATTTTCCTGATATTTTATGTTATTTTGTTTACGGGGAGGCAGATTTTTTCGGCTGAGGTTTTTTCCCCTGGCTGTATAGTATCGTATGATACTAGTGTTGATAGTATCGTAGGATTCTATAGTATCATACAAAGAATGTTATGATACCCCGTTCTTTGTTTACCTCAGCTTGGGTACTTTTTGTTTCAACATTTAATGTATTATTTTAGCTCTCTTTTTCATAAGAAAATATATATATATATATATATATACAGGGTGAGTCGGGAGGAACGGACCAAACTTCAGGTGTGTATTCTGCAGGTCGAAATAAGTTAAAAAAAACTCATATGTTGTTATCCGATTTTCATTTGTTTTCAAACTATAGCGTTATTAAAAAAACACAAGATTTTCTACGTTTGAAAAATCTATATATGTTCTCCTGACCAAAAATAATAAAACTTCATAATAAAAGCTTTAATTTTATTATAACTGACGTTTCGCCCTAATATTTTGGGCTTCTTCAAAGATTAAAAATTAAAAAACGTAATTACACAAGAATACAACAACAGGGAACATCGGTGAGGTTACATCAATATGTGCTAGTATTTCTTCTTCTTCTTTCTAAACAATTAGTTTCAACGAGGATAGGCAACAAACAACACCAGAAAATCGACACCATTAGGTGTGTACATAAATCTACATTTATTTCCGTTTTTATTTTTTATTGTATTGTGAGAATATATTCATGTAACTATTCGAAGACAAGATTTTCTACATTAAAATGGTTTCATTTATAGCATTATTTCAATAAATGCTCAAAAATCCCGCCATTAACCTCCAAACACATTCGACTTCGTCTTCGATTGGCTCTTGTTGCTTTTCTGATTGATTCGTGTCTTTCTTTAATAAGCAATGCCGCATTTCTAATGCGTCGAATTAGGGCATCCCGAGTTTTAACTTTTACTTTGTATACCTCGTTCATGAAGCAGTCCCATAATCAATAGTCCAGTGGTGTGAGGTCTGGAGATCTTGGAGGCCAACTAATACGACCACAGCGATCAATCCAAAGTCCGAGAAACTCTTGATCTGAATATTGGTTGACCTTATTCAAATATTCTAATTACCCTATAGTTTGAAAACAAATGAGAATCGGATAACAACATATGAGTTTTTTGGAATTATTTCGACCTGCAGAATACACACCTGAAGTTTGGTCCGTTCCTCCCGACTCACCCTGTATATTATATTTTAATTAAAACTCAAATTTCATATTCCTGAAAACTTTATTTGGGTTTTCTCTCCCAGTCTCTGAAACAAGAAACAATAAGAAAACATTTTTTGATAATATAAGAAAGGCTCCTGCGTAAAAATTTGAGCACCAAAACTTTACGAGAAGAAATTGTTGCCCAACAATGAAAAAAGAAAATGAAAACACTTTGAAATCTTAAGCGTAACGTTTCGGAGTTTAAATCAGACTCCTTCGTCAGACAATAACTAGTTTTCATTCAACTTTGTAGAATCGTGACAATTTTTACGCTTGAGATTTCAAAGTGTTTTCTTTTTCTTTTTGTTCATTGTTAGGCAACAGGAAGAAAGGCCTCGCGAAGACGTCCCGCCCGGGGCCTCGCAATGGCTAAGGCCGCCCTTGCCCGCCAAACATGACATACTGTCGCCTACCAGTAAGATATGATGTAAAGAGTCGGACGAGGGACAAGGATAGCCCATGCCCGAATAATTTTCTCAGCAATATTCCATGATCAAGCCTGTCGAACGCCTTTAAAAAATCCGTATAGATAACATCAGTCTGTGTTCCTTCATCAATACTGCCAGAAATGAATTGAGTGACATGGAAAAGGTTTGTGACCGTGGAGCGACCCTTCATGAACCCATGCTGGAATGGGCTTATTTGATTTCTGATGTGCGAATACAATCTGTTATACAGGGTGCGGCACGGAGGATGGGTGGTTTTAAAAAAATAATAAAAGCGTTAATTTTTACTCAAAAACACATTTGTTGACGGAATCAGATTCTCAAGGAAATAGCATTTGAGACAGTCAAGTGTGGAAAATCACATCAGGCATGTGGTGGCCGAAATCGGTGATGCAGTGCTGGAGGCGCTCTTGGAAGTTCGCGTAGACACTTTCCAACATCGCTCTCTCAACTTGGGCAACTTCCACGCGAATAGCCCTTTTCAATTCGTTATGGGGACACCTCAAGGCTAGAGTATACGAGACCAAGCCCCGAACTCTGGACGAATTGAAAAGGGCTATTCGCCCTCCGATCATTAGGGTCGTTGTTTTTTTTAAATGACCGCCAATACCTTGCCTTCAACCGAATCTGTCTGACAATCTCGATATCAAACCAAACAGGGTACTTACGCTTGTTATTATGCGACTTAAGTGGGACACATGTATCCAGAATGTTATACATTCTGCTATAAAAACAACCAAACGCATCATCCGCTCCGTCAAGAAAATTCCAGTCGACGTGGGCAATGAGATCATACATGCTATAGAAGTCAGCTTTCCTGAAATCATATTCACGGACATACGATGTTGTGAAGTTTCTTCTCAAGATATGGGTATCATTAGGTTTACAGACTATGATCAAGGCAGGGTGATATCCGTCTTCCGGCACAAGAGGGTCCAGCGATCTTTCGACACGACAGTAATTTTTATTGAAGACGACTAGGTCGAGTATTCTACCTTGATCATTGACAATGAGATTATACTGCCATATCGTTGACTTCCATGAAATCATTGAGAAGACCATTCATGGTGTTTATATGGTTTTCTTTGAGATACCGAACGTACGAAGGAATATTGAAATCACCAACGATAAGAGCATTCCTGCTGTAGGTGTACAAGATGGTGGTAAGATTTTCAAAAAGTATTCGATATCGATCGTTATTCAATGAAGGTGGAACGTACATATTTATAACATACAGTGAGATCGAATCAGTAACAACTTCAACCATGAGGATGTCTACCAAAAATAAGTCCTCGGAAAGAAACGGCTTCAAATTTATTTGTGTTGAGACACACGTTTTATCAGTCGCTATAAGAACTCTCCCACCTCTTGAACACCTGTTCTCAATAAAGTTTTGGTCAGACCGATATACGTCATATTGACTCGGAAACAACTCAGCACTTGCAACCCCATCATCTAATCAGGTTTTCAGTTAATGCAATGATAGGATAGTCGTTAACAGATATGGAATTGAAAAACTGTGATACTTTGGATCTCAAAACCCTGGTGTTTTGGTAATACAAAATGATGTTGTTTTTGTTTCGCGTAGTAGATTTTAGAT
Organism: Hippodamia convergens; assembly: GCA_038502775.1. Taxonomy (NCBI): domain Eukaryota; kingdom Metazoa; phylum Arthropoda; class Insecta; order Coleoptera; family Coccinellidae; genus Hippodamia; species Hippodamia convergens. The sequence continues at coordinate 52,617 of JAVSIQ010000030.1, read as the reverse complement.
TGTTACAAACTATATTTAGAGAATTGGAACTATCAGGAAGCTCTGTAGGAAAAACTAATTGCTAGGAAGAGCCTAATAAATCACAGCTAATGTATCTCAGCTATTATTGTCACAGCATGCCAAAGCGATGCAAACGATGCAGAAGTCAGTGGCATAGTCAAAAAAATGAATAAAAGTTTTTCGATTTTTTGTTTCATCATGGACAAAAACTACACAAAATAACATTCAACATAAATTGTAGCCTATGTGATATTCTGATAGATAAACTATATAAGTATATATTCCTTCCCAATTCGTTCGGTTGTTTTACCTGAAGGAGTAACAAACATCAACACTCATATCCTCACAAACTTTCCGAATTATAATATTAGTTTGATTAATAATATTAGTAGGATCCGGAATGGACTAGTTGATAATCAGTTTGCAAATTAATCCAAATATAGAAGATGCTGTAATCGAAGCTTCAATCGTTTCGGATAAATATGTGGATTGGAGCTCCAATAACACATTTTTTTTTTCATGGCCTTTTATTAAGGTGTTACATTTTTTTATGAATAATCTTTGATCGAGTTTTGAAGCCTGTACTGCAAGCTCATCCTCACCAAATCTCAGTTTTCAGTTGTTTGCGATAAATAGGTAAATGGAAGTATTGCACTTGCACCTTTTACTACCTCTGAGTACAGAGATCTATTATAATAGATCTTCCGAAGGGATTCAAATAACAAAGGGTTTCCTGAAGGAAACCGCCCTAACGATATTTGAATATTCTGGTAGATTCCAGGTACTTACTGTAATTTTGCTATTTATATGAGCTTGTTCTTCTCCAAAAGTTCAGTTTAAAGTAGTGTCTCTTCGAAATAAGAGTCGTGATACATAACGTGAAACAGAAGAAAAAATGGAGAACTCCAGAAGCGAAGTGGGCTTACGTAAGAACAAAATATTTATTTTTTAGTATGTTAGTTAGTGGGTAAAATTCATAGGGTAAATAAATATAAATCGAAACTGAGCGGGTATCACTATTTTTAATCAAGACCCTATTCTTGAAATTTCAAACCGTAAGAGGTGAGAAATTTGAAGAATGAGATAATCATTGAAAACTAGAGCTAAACCCGTTTGATTGAAGAATTTTATTAACAGTCAACTGTTTGTCATGACAAAATTTAAATTTTTTTCTCCTCCATTTTTTCCTCCGGGTCTTATTGTCGGAGATACAGGGTGTCGAAAATTTATGTATTTTTCAGTTTTTTGCTAATATCTCAGGCACCGTTTGAATTACAGAATCGGTTTTGTCACACGTCGTTACTAATAAACGCTACTTTACCAGGTTTTTGTAGATGTGCTTGTGGCGGAGATATAAAGTTTGCACAAAGGTATTAACCCCAAACTTTATAACACTGGACAAATTTTCATTTGCACTGCAAATTCTGATGCGACAATGTGCTTTATATAAAAAAGGGACTCTTGGCTCATTGTTCTAAGTGAACCGCTTCATAATTATTGTTTAACCAGTCTTCCAGTCGAAATTATCTTTTATCTTTCAAATGGATAGTGTTCATGAAGAATAAAAGATGATGATAACGTTCAAGCATTTTCGCATGACTCAAAGGTTCTTCGAAGTATTTATTACATTTTATTTCGTAGACATGAAGAGTCTGGTTTGTTTGGGGTCTGAGTAACAAATCAAGAAATTTGAGTATGGTTGTGGCAAACACAATAGAAATCTATTGAAATATTGCAGTTTTCATTCTGAGCTATAACTTAAAAGCGTGAACTCGAGAAGAAGTATAGTGCGAGTTATTATAACTGCTCTGCTTCGACATTTCACCACTTTTCAATTACTTTCTCTTTTATGTTTGAAAGTCTATCTCAATTCAGGAATTGTTTTTTACAGAAAAAATTCGACGGGATCACAAACGAGGCGTAGAGACTTCTCTTATAGCCTCTGATTTGAATCCAGCCATCCTCTTTTATGTGATCTTGAAACAAGACATGGATATGCTCACGTACATCATCAGAAGAAAACCGAATTTAGAGGTGAATTTAACATGCTCCAGGTATGAAACCAGCCCTCTGCATGTAGCGGCATGCAAAAATAATGTGCAGATCACAGAAATTCTTTTGAGACTTGGAGCTGAGGTGAATGCCACAAATACAGTGGGTCATACTCCATTATTCTCGGCAGTGGTAAATGTACAGACTGAGCAAGTGATGCTTCTGCTACGATATGGTGCAGACCCGTCGGTATTGAGTCAGGATCAACAAGCGATAGTGGATGCATATACTGCTAGGCTTATCGTATCTCTTCAGAAACAAAGATGAAAACAATAACAGAAATATTGGAACTATTTCTATTGAACGAGTTTTTAGGCAGGTTGTTTATCAAAGAAAAGTGAAATAAGAAATATTTTCCCGTTTTATAAGAGTGTTGAATGAGAACACGCTGGTAAGCTAATCGTATTGAAGCCTGCGATCAGGTGGATTTCTACAGAAATGGGGAACTTGAAATATGAAATCAAAAATAGAACAGAATCTTTTTCTTTTTTTCAGGTTTCAATAAGATTTGTTTTTCCCTGTTGCGTCACTTGAAACGCATTTTTCTGCCGATTCGCATTCAAAACACTCACGAAATGACAATAATATATTTATATTCCTTCGATGTGCCTGCCTGAAAGTTCATTCAATAGAAATAGTATTAATATTTGTGTTATTATTTTCGCGTTTTTTTTCTGAAGAGATTGCCCTCTTGCCTTGAGTCGAACACTATTGGAGCCAGATCTTCAACGAATAAGGATGATATCAACGTCAGTATCCTTAAAAATAAGAACATTGTTTTGTTGTTTGTTCTATTTGGCATAAGAATAAAGATTTAATATTTTTACAGTATGCTTGTATTTTTATATCCCCAGATGATCTACTTTTCACGTTTAAAACTCGAAATAACATCCTTCAGAAACTAGCTGGGGCGATGATATGCAACAGCACTAGCTGTTACCTATCCTTTCAAATATTGTACCACTCCATATTCTCAGAGGGACGAAAACATTGAAATCTTGAAATGAATTCAATTGCTTTCAGGATTCCTTTCTCATACTTTCCTATATTCCAGATAATGAGGTAGGTCACCAGATTGAAGCCCATTTTGGAAGCATTTTTCAATCAATATACAGTAAAGCGACAAAGAAGTTTAGCAATCTGAATAGAATGCCTGCACTTTTTCAAAAAAAGATCTAATTATTGATCCTTTCCTGAGAGTTCCTGTTTTGACCTATCCAGGAAAGTATGGTCTGTTTTAAAATATTATTAGAACAGGACATGTTTTCAGCCCTATCCTAGTTTTTTCTCGGGCATTCGAATTTGTTAGAATTGTCACAATATTAGCAATATCTAGTGTTCGGACAAGCTCATATTCAATTTTGAAAAAGATCTTTCAGAGGTACCATATAAAAGAGGTACCATAGTAAGAAATATTTTGCATGCTGTTAAAATTTCAGTAAAACCACAACAAGGAGAAGAGTTTCGAAACGAAATAAATTCAGACAATTCTAAAATAAAATAAAATACTTTTAATACATCCCGAAGACAATTTCTAAATGAAATTGGGATGAAGCAGATTCTGAAATATCACCAGGATATTGAAAGTACAGGACATAGCCCATTCCATACAATTCCTATACAGAAACAGATAGAGAACGAGAAGTATTTGAGCATATTACCTGACAATTTTAAAAAACATTGTTTAGTGCAAAACTTCTGTTTTTCATCCGAGCTCTAATTTTATCTATTTTTCTATAAAATACTTGCATTTCAACTTTATCTTGAATTGTTTGAATCTGATAATTGTTAAGAGTCACGTCGTTTTCGCACTGCATCTGAAAAGGCTCATTCTCCAATGGACTAAATTATCTGTGGCGGTTAATTAATATCGGTGAGTACAAAGTTAATCAGGCCACCATTATTTCATCTTTGATAATAGTTTGTTTGTTTCATGTGAAGTAAAGTACTTGAGTGTCACGCTTCGGTTCTGTCATTTTGAGAATTGGGTGGCGTTCCATCTGATTTTCCTCAATAATCTGATGAATCAACTTTTCTTCTAGATCAGTTTATCTATGTTATAATTGATTGATTGAGTTTGAACATTTGGCAATTCCTTGATCCTCTGATTTTCAATTTCTCGTTTTATCTGTGCCAGTGCTTCAGTGAACACGTGGACATTTTTTCTTTTCTTGAATTTTCTTCATGTGAACAAAGATTATCAGAGATCTCGAGGAATTGTGGAATCCTGCCGATACAAAAAACTGATGCAAGTGTTTTCAATAGTTTTTTTGGAGGGAGCCAAGCCTTCAATACTTTTTGGAGGGAGTTAGACCTTCAACACCTTTCTGGAGGGAATAAAACCTTCAACAACTTTTTGGAGGGAGTTGGACCTTCAACACCTTTCTGGAAGGAATTAAACCTTCAACACCTCTTTGGGGGGAATTATACCTTCACCTCCTGCAACGCAATTATTTCTGGAAAAATTACAACGTCTTTCTGGAGATTTAAGAATTTCAGCTTTGAAAGAGCTGTGAGAATTCGAAGATTCATCATTCTAGTTGGAAAAAGACTGGAATTCTACTACATCTCAACTCTGGAAGAAGTCGAGGGATAATCACTTCCCTTACGTGGCATTATTTTAATAATATAAGTTAACTAAGAACGAAGAACGCTCATGAATGAAGCATCTAATGACTCGTTCATAATTGTAGATATTTTTGTCTTCATATTTTGATGTTTCAATTTGTAATAGTAGATATTGTAAATAGCTATTTTCATCGGAGAAGAATAAATCTCGACTGTTCAAGTCAAGTTATTTAAAAGTATTTAATTTGTTGATACCAAGATTGTAAATAATGTATTGCATTTGTTCGATACCAATATGACATAAACTTTCATGTATCTTTTTCATCAATTTTATAATGAAATTTTCGCTTAGAATAATTTTGTCCTTCCTTCTTATTTTTCTGTAGTATATTTCATGTTTTTTTGTTAAATTCTTCTTTTTCTTCTGTAGTTCTACATTTCTAGTTTGGTCTTCAAGAATATCTTCTTATTTTATAATATTCACAATTTTTTATTTCTCCTCTTCATTATCATTGATTTCTAAAACTGAATTTCTACTTAGCAATCTGCTTCTACATTATCTTTTCCAGGAGCATATTTTATTTTGAAATCATATTGGGATAAGTAGTAGGTTAAGTCTCCTAATTCTTCGTCAGTTCTTGATTTTACTTTCAAATTTCCGAGTGGTTTATGATCACTATATACTGTGAATGAGCTCCCTACTAACCAGTATTGCCAGTATTCAATTGCCTTTTTTATTGCTAGGCATTCTAAATATGTCGCCTTTTTTTCTTTTGTGACTCTTCAAGTTTTTTTGAAAAATAGGCTACGAGTTTTTCTTTGCCATTAAGTTGAATTTGTTTCATTATAGCTTCGATTCCTCTTATTGATGTATCCGTTTATACATATATTTTTTGGTAAATCCTTATCAAATATTTCCAACACTGGTTGTGAGCATAAAAAAGTTTTTATTTTTTCGAATGAATTTTGGCAATCCTCAGACCAGACGAATTTTTGATTTTTTCTCAGAAGGTTATGCAATGGATCCAGTAAAATTGCAATTCCCGGTAAGCATTCATGATAAAAGTTTACTTTTCCTAAGAACTGTCTCATATTTTTGTGTGTTTTTGGACTAGCAAAATTCTTAATTGAGATGACCTCATCTTTCAAGGGTCTTATTGAGTTATTTTCAATTATATGGCCAAGATATTTTACCTTATTTGATGCGAATGAACAATTTTTGAATCTCAACCTGAAACTTTTTTTTATGGCTTCCAATAACCCAGACGGCACCCTATATTCCCGGAATATTCCTCCAATCTGCCATTAAGCCAAAAGATATTGCAATATGCGAGGCATATGCCAGATATATATCAAATATATCTGCTCTCAAAGGAATATTCCAAATATATGCCATCCCAGATATGTCTGGTATATGCTATGGGAATATCTATATGATATGCGTTTAGAATATTATTCAATAGTATTTATTGGTATATATACATGAATCTTCATGGAATATTACAAACGTTACAAAACCCTTTTTGAACGATAATTTTTTAAAGTGTAGGTACTACCACTACCTCGATTTTGCTTTTGTTCCGAACTCATCAATAATTGATGAGTTTGTTATTTTCCAGTAAACTGTTAAAGAAAAAACACTTTCTATATAGATTATATTTTCGAGGAATCGCAGTTATCATCAAGTTAATTATAGTTGGATTCAAGTTAAAAAATAACACTTTCATTCGCTTAATAATTTGATCTTATTTATTAAACTGAGTAAACAATGGAATCAATGCTTTGTAATTAATTTATATGATTGATACAATGAAATGAAAGAGCAGGCAACAAATTAAACGTTTTTATTTTTGAAAAATGGACATGCTATACTATATCGTATATCGACTGAGAGTCGAGTGACTTTTTAAATAATTGAAATGTTCGATGAAACAGAAAAAGAGGTCCATTATGATTTTGATCTTATAGGAAAGAGATCAAATATATATTTTCAATAAATGGAAAAACAATATATGATATTCGAGCAGATATGTGAAAAGGTCGTAGACAAGTTGTCAAAAATCATATATGATAATCAAATATTAGTCAGCAGAGGTGAGAGTAGCTTATTCCACTGGAGGATCGAATCACTTTTGCTCATATTTTTGTTTCCATGAAGCTGCCATGTGGTGACAGAGATGTCTGGAACTTTGAATCTTTCTAGTTCAACTTAATACTTCTTGCTTTTCATTGAACCAAATACATTGCATTTCAAACATTTCAGAGCCATTGTAGGTTGAGGAAGTTATGTGGCCACTTCGAACCATATTTTCGCCCTTTCTAGATATTTCCTTGAATTTTATCAAAATATCTGACAGAAATACCAATGACATTATTTCTTTACAGGAATAAAAATACTCCTTTATAAATAAAAAATTAACTATTTTCTGGCCTCTACCCATTCTTAACTCCTGCAATTTCGTTCCCTGAATTTACCGATAAGAATATCAAATTTCGATTTTACTGAGATTTGACTTTTTCTTATGGATGTAAACATTACGTCACGACATTTTCAGTCAAAATATTCATATTTTTGTTTTGTGGTCTTGGATTGAGGTTATTTGTGTTCTGTGATTAGCAGTTTCAGTTTGGCGTTCCAAACTTCCAAAATGGTCGTCACGTCACGGTGGTGACATGACTTATGGAGCTCCATGAGTTGAAAGAGTCTTATTGAAAAATTATTAAATTGTGTGTGGAGTTGAAAATATGTTATTGTTTGAGTATTATGTGATGAATAGTTTGTGATGCAGCCGAGCACATGATAAAAGATAAGACAGGCAGACAAGAGCATGACTGTAGGAGCGTGAATATCAAATCAGCGTTGGTAGGTACTCTTATATATATATTATTATATATATTTGGAATGCTTGAAAAAGGTTTTCGTAATATGACAATCACTTGTCAGTGCTTTATCTTTGGTTATGTGTATTTACGTTTTTTCAGGTCAATGAATTGAGGACTTTACAGTGAGGAAGTGATAGAAAGGATATTTCCTATATTTTAGTTGGGTTGGGAAAAAGGCAAAAACTAACTTTTCATCCCTAATAAAATTGTGCAATGTTCTCAAAGGTATAATATAAATAATTTCAGTGATCATAAAACCCATTTTATGTTTTATTAATATTTTCAGAGGTTCTTAAACAGAATGAAAATACTAAATTTGTTCCTGAAAAATGGCTCCACGTGGTGCAGATAGCTTAACCAAAATTTTGCTTTAAATCCAAACGTAAAAACTACAAGAGCATGAGTGGAGGAGCTTCTCAGGTGTAGTCTCACCCAAGCTGTATATCGTAATTTTGTTCCTGCAAGCAAAAAGGCTGTACAGGTCGAAAATATTAGTGGCATCAATACGGATTTAGGCCCTAAAAATCAAAAAGAGGGATCGTCTTCGAGAAGGAAGGTTGCCTCGATATAAATTGCCAACACTGCCTACTAAAATTCAAAGTAAGTTTATAAATATTAAATAATCAGAACAGATTCCACTATTACTATAGCAGTAGACAGCCTCTTATCTTGAAAATCTTAGAATCACTGGTTTTTTTCAGGGCCAAAATCAAAGAATTCCCAACTTGCTGTGAAATAGAGAAGGAAAAAGGCGAGGAAGACCAAAAGCTACCTGGATGAGCGGCATACAGAAGACGATGTCTGAGAGACCGGGAGAATGGGTGTTGATAGAAGGGGCTGGAGACTGGGAATTGGAAGGCCTGGGATGTCATAAACAAGGATATCTATATCAGCACCGCAAAGGTAAAGTGTGTCAAGTCACAATATCAAAATTAGACAAATGAGAGATTTTTCAGTTCGATAATTGTTTCAAAGAATGTGTACTGCCATTACTTGGCGTCTTCATAAACCTAGGGAGTCAAAAATGTGTTCCACTAGCTAGAATTTACTAATGTGAATCCAATATTCTAGATAGGTCGTGTCTGAAAAAATGTGACTTAACACATTTTACCTCTGAGGTGCTGATAGAAAGATATAAGGTCGGTTTCACAAAACTTTGTTAGTACCGTTTAATTAACTGGAGCCACCACGATTCGTAGAAATTTCAAAACGAGTAATTCGATTTGTTAAACCGACCCATAATCTGATGGGTCGATTTCGAATGGCTGTTTTGGTTGGTTAACGGTTGACTGCTCGGTTCATAAATGACAACGTCAAACGAACTGCGCTTTCGAATTCTGTTCAAATTTTGGAGAAACATCTGATTTGAGACGTCACCAGAATGTCATTCGAATGCGGTTGGTCCAAAACTGACGGACCAATCTATGAACCAACCAAGAACCAGTCAATCGAAATCGCCTCTAGTTCACAAACCAAATACAGTGGAACTTCCCTACAGCGAACGTCTCTACAACGAATTTCTCTGTACAACGAATTTCGTATCTGTCATTGCACCTTGAATCCAAATACCCTGTTAAAAACACCCTCTAAAACGAAGTGAATTCTCTCTATACCGAATTATTCCAAGAAAATCACTCTCTAAGTGCGTATTGGTAAGAAGGTTTTTCCCAGAGTATACTTAGGGATGGTTTTTTCCGTAATTCTATATGACGTAGGAAATAAATCCCGATCATAAACTAAACCATTACGGCGGACTTAGAGTTCCTTCTGAAACAGTTGTAGATGCACCCCTGTCTATACGGATTGTTCAGTTTAGCTCTGATCGTTAATGAAAAAAGTAGCGCGAAACTGTCTAGAAGGAAGTGCTCAAGTTAAATATGTATAATGTATTCAAATAAAAAAAAATGCAAGTTAACTTTGCTTTTTTTGACACTTGACACAATAAAAAAAAATTTCTGCATAACGAAATTTCTGTATAACGAATTTTTTTGCGGATTTAGCGTATTCGTTATAGGGAAGTTCCACTGTAATTGAAGTTCACAGTTCAATATTTATATCATTTAAAATATTACCTCATTGTGTTTTCCCTATTTTTTAGTTTTATTCATCAAATGTTAATTTTTACTTATTCTTAGTTCATATGCCTTGTATTGTTTTGTAAAATACCTAGTTGATTTATATTTTTACTTCATGTTCATTTTTATAATTTAATGTGATAATTTTGTTAATTATTGTTATTGTACAAAATATTCTTAAAACTGTTATAAATTTTTTTGAAACAGTCTAATCAATGCATTATTATTTAGTACCGCTACAAAAATTTACATATATTTAAATATATACAAAGATATTACCAGCATATGGCATGGACAAATCAGGAGATAAAAAGATATTGCCAGCATATATGTAAGGGAGATATTCATAGATGAATCTGTATGGCATATGCCATGGATATATTTTTGAAGATCATGGGATATTCCTGGCAGATGTTTCATGGTGACCTTGGATATTCCTGCTATCTGCCAGGCTTATGCCCTGGGAGATTTGGAATATGTTTGGAATATCTCAATATGCCAGCGGTATATTCATTGAATATTTCTGTGCCGTCTGGGAAGTGTGATAGATGGTCAATATGTTCACCGAATGATTTTGAAAATATTAAAATATCATATATATAATTTACCGCAAATTCCGTAAGTTTATGTGTTCTCATCTTGAGCATTCTTTTTCGAAACAATCGATTCATGAACGTTGCTTTTTCCATTGAATTTGTCCAATACAAATTATTCAGACAATTCCCTCAAGTTTGATCTCTCATTGCTTTTTTTATTATACATCATTAATTCAAATGCTTTAACTACCTGTTCTGGTATTGAATTTTCATTTGTATTCGATTCATCAATCTGACCATCTAAAACTTCCTCTGGGTATTGTCCTCCAATTATAACATTTCTATCAACATCCCAAAAAACTTTCTTCATATCTTCAGTTATCTTGATGTATACATTAGTCTTCTGATGCCTTTTCTTCAATGTGTTTTTTATATTGGTGTAGACCGATGTCGATTCGATACATGTATGTAGTTCTGCTTTTTGAAACTCTTTGGGAACTTTGTGACTTATACCATCCTCAGTTGTAAGAGCTCTTATGCACAAAACGAATGCTCTCCCATAATCTGTTGCATTAACAGTAAATTGAACTTTGAACTTTTCCATTTCTCTTACTGTATCCACTTGTAAGTAATGAACGAAATTGTCGTTTTATAATATAAATTCAAATATTGGTTTTAAAACTCCAAAGTGTTGCTCTGTTAAAAAAATTTTATTTCAAAATTTCAAATTCATTTACAATGGAATCAAATATTTACCTGTGAAAAGAGAAACGAGTACAAACGCATTTTGAACATTTTGTTTATTTCAGTTCAAAACATGCCAGAAAGACAATTATCAAAATTATCCAAACATATCCCGAGAAAAATAATATTAAAAAGAATAATAATAATAAAGTTCTTCATTACGGAAAAAATATTTTATTAGGTTAAAAAATGAATAAAAAATTTCCACATTATTCTCTGAATTTATCAATTGGGGTAGAATAGTTGTTGAGACAACTCACGTCCAATTTGAGTGTGAGACCCGAACATATTCAATTTCAATATTAGTTGATAGGCATACACAAGGTTTATTGTTTATAGCCAATACTACAAAAACACTTGCAATCAAATATTTTTATCGGCACATATTCACATGACTATTTCGTTTGTAGCCCGGAATGTTTCTTGTTTTAACGCAGTAATTCCTATGAGACTGGATGTGCTTCCTTTTTGATTATATTCTGTGTTTATATCGAAGGAGGAATTAACATTTTCTAATGGCATAAAGGCATCGAAAACCTGAAATTTTGTTTTGAACTATTGTTTTTAAAATGGTTCAGCCTGTATTTTATTTTTCTTATCGCTAGAGCTCTTCCTTCTGATTTCAAATATATATACTCTATTGAGGTTTTTTTGAAATTTTTGAAAAATATAGATAGTTTCTTCTAAATCGAAGGCAGCTGTGGAATGCCACACGATAACGATGCGATTTCTTCAATTCAAAGGAACTGTGGATAAAAAAACAACTTATATTTATTTCATTTATATATGAACTGAAAGTTGAATTAAGTGTTCAAATGACCCTCATATACGTCTACACACAGTCGATATCTTTTCATTTATTTTTCAAGGGTATATCCCACCATTTATGGAATATATTGAGATTTTTCAATTATTACTTCCTCCATTCTGATACTAATCTCTTTGTTATTTTGCGAAGGGGCCATATACAATACAGTTTATATTTCGAATATCCCAATAAAAAAGTGTCCAAGGAGGTTGAGTGGGGACTATCAGGAGGATATAGAATATAACTTCGATATAAAGAAATCACAGCATTCTCGAGTGGCGTTACACAGCTGCCTTAGTTTAAGATGACAAAACCTATATTTTTCGAACACAGCCGAAATTAACCTCAATAAAATATATTTGAAAACGGTAAAAGAGCTCTACCGATTAGCAAAATAAAATACAGGGTGTACCATTCAAAAAACAATAGTTCACAACAAATTTTCAGGTTTTCGATGCCTTCAAAAATTTCTCAGAACTTAATTCTGAATGCCCATGATAAATACCCAAATTTGCACATTCAAACGTTTTTTGTACGACCAATATATTAATTGAGATAGCTATTGGGTGAAATATAGACATTCACCTATATTGTTATTCATACATCAGAAGAATTCTCTTTATTTAAGAGGTAAAGAGGTAACTTTTTTCATATTTTACAATTCCTTCATTATAGTACCTTGTGATGAACAGAATTTCGGGTTTTCTATCCAGAGAATGCGAGAATTAATAGGGCAGATTGTGAATCGGCACCTATAGGCAACTCAAAATACACAGTAATTGATCACATTGCCGATAACAGTAGATTTGACATTTCATCATAAAATTTTCGGTAGTGTTCGGATGAAAGATAGGTGTAATATTACATGGACTCAGATGCGTTAATATTGTTAGAAAATGTAGTTCACCGAAATAATATCAAATATAAAACTTTCCCGAAAACGCTAATAACCGTAACGACATCTACTGGCGTTATTCGCAAGAAAATTATTTTCTATTTTTTTTCCATTTCATCAAATTTTTCAGGGTTTTATGGTATCTCATTTTAACCCCGCCGTAGAAAAATCCAACAAAAATCTTTCATAACAAACAGTTCATCCCAACTTGAGTTATAAATGGTGTAACCAACAATATGGCCGACTTAGTTTTATATATTAAGATTGAAGTGGTCATAAAGACATTCGATTGTTTGATTTTGCAGCGAGACTAATTTATTTTCACCGGAAATACTAAAGTTTCAATATCATTGAAAGAATAAACCTTTTTCTAATGAATCAATATTTCAGATCAGTTATACATATAAATTTAATTTATTTCTATCGGAAATACTGAAGTTAAAAAATCATCAAGTGTATAAATAATGCTTTTTCACATCACTCAACATTTCTGATCAGATATACAAAATTTCTAACTCAAAAAAATATTAATCTTTTCGAACAGCTAACTTATTGCAAGGAACTTTTGTATTTTAGTGCTACGGAAACGTGTACATAATTTTACTTTTCATCTGATCAAACATTGAATAGGGATGAACAATTTAGGCCGAGTGTATGCTGAACAGTATAACTCAAATTTTTCCCTTACCCTGAGAACAAAAAATCCTTGCGGTCGAAATTCCCGGAAGGTTGAACCTAGTCACAACGACCCCTGTTCAGAATAATAATGAAGATACCCTGAGAATTGAAACATAGTAATCTTATAATGCCATCGTTTATACTCAGACTTCAAAATTTCCTTTGTCTACAATCCAGAAGATAAGGTAGAAAGTTTGGGACTAGGGCTCAAGTTACCATCCAGTACGAACGAGCCCTTACTGCTGAGCAGTGCTCTAAACTACGATATCCGTTCGAACTGGCAACTTTCACTAACGTCAAAGAACACAATTCAAATTGATTGGTCCAATGGTTTTGTCGAGACTTGTTGCAATACTAAAATCTATAAGACGCCATAAATTAGACAATGTAATCTGTTTCTATTATGTCAAATGTTCACCTCTCAGGTAGCATGAGTTTCTTTTTGGACTAAGGCCGGCCACTCACGGACAGTTTTAACTGTTGATATTCCTCAGTTAAACTGTTCACTGTCCCAAATTAGCCCAGATATGCCAAATGTCCTATATGTAGTACACCTGAAAATCGTCATGTAGACACAGGCTTCGCCGATTACAATCTGGTGGTTGAATTTCTTGTCATAGTTTTCGCGAAAAAAGAAGCTGAAAAGCAACATTTCATGAAGATTGATGTTTAGTCTATATGAAAAAAGTTTTGATAAAATACAGAAGGTCATGAATAGAGGAATGAGAATTGTATTAGGTTGTAACAAAAGAACACCTATAAGAATAATGTTGAATACTTTGAATTTGATGGATTTTAAGCAAAGAATTAAATTTAAGACCTTATGTATCGTTTATAAGATGAAAAATAGAATATTGCCCGAATATTTAACTAAGGATTTGATTACAGTTAATGATATTCATGAGTATAATACTCGTCAAACTGGTGATATATATGTTGATAGGAATTATTTGAATATTTTGAAACTTTCTGTTTTCAATAGGGGATTTAGAGAATTCAATGAACTATCTAGACAATTAAAGGATGCAGAGAATTTTAATACTTTCAAAAAACTTTTAATCAAATATATGAAAGAATGAAATGTACATAATTCTATGTAAAAATAGCTAATGTTAGTAAAGATTATTATTATTATTATTATTAATTCGGCATCAGGTTTGTGAGCTAAGTTGGGTTTTGAGTTATTTTCAGTAAATGAGTTATGTTTATTGAATGAGATCACATAGTTAATAGCATACGCAACTGATATTTACAATGGAAATTGATCGAATAAAGTTTTTTGACTGTTATGATAACGAATGAAAACAGGTGTCCTATATGTAGTACATTGGGCAGATAGTATGCTATGAATATAAGAACTTGTACAAATTTTGCGTTGCATAAAATTCATGAAGTTTATGGTCGGATCTTCTGATGTTTTTCAGTCGTGAAAATATAAATTGAAAAAATTAGGAAGAAAATTTTTTCTCCGGGGTTTTTTTTACACGTTGCTCTCGCAATGATTGAAAATGAGGAATTGAATGCAGAAACAATTACTTTATATCCTCTCAATAATGCTTCCGACAATTTGACCGATGAAGATTCTGGAGATGAAGAAACCATCAATATAAACAATTTGCCAGTGCCAGCCTCACGAATGCAAAGTCAAGTAGAAGTTATTACGAAATTCAATTTTGAAAAAGAAAAAGGAGGGGTCGGAAGATGAAGTTCTGTTGTCTAGACTGAAGAAGGAACTAACTGTGAAAACTTAAAAGAAAATTAAGAATTTTCATTATGTGAAGAAGTACTTAGTCCCAAAGAATATTTGATTCGAAAATTCGGAAGATTATCTCGTAACTCTATATGTGAAAAGAAATGGTACTTTCCACTTATTTCTGATTGAATTGACATGGCAGTACAGAATGCTTGGCAGATCTACAACATAATGGGGGTTCAATGGATCAATTATTGTTCAGAAGAACTATCGCCAATGTATTACTGACTCAAAATGAAAGAAAACTGATGCATCAAAAGGGTCATGAGTCAAAAAATCCACATTTAGAACTGAGATATGATGGGCTGGACCATATGGTGATTCCACAGAATAAGCAAGCAGAGTGCGCCGAATGTCATCTGAAGACAACAGCAAAATGTTAAAAGTGATATTTGGGTTTACATAACAAGTATTTCTTGATGTATCATTCCAAGTAAAAATTTCTAATAGATGCTTATTTGCCCAATGTCCTATATATAGGACGGCCTCAAAATGACCTTTCTAAAATAATTTTTCTTTAAAAAATAATGAGTGGTTAATAACAAAAAATTTTCAAAAAATCCGCTGAATTTTTTTTGGGCATCTGGGATAGGTGAGACTGCACTGTATCTCAGCTATTATTGTCACAGCATGCTAGACTACCAGCAAAACCGGACCTAAAGTGACGCTCAACAACAAAGCCAAAGCGATGCAAACGGCCCTTTGTCACTTTTTTTGTGAAATTTTCAAATCCACGAACAAAAATATTTCAACTACACTTGTTTCTGAAATACAGGGCGAAAAAAAAAAGTTCACTTTTTCGAGATGTAATTATTTCTCAGGCACTATATAAGATGAACAAAAATGAAACTGCTGTTCATAGATACTTGTACGCAAAAGTCAGTGGCGTAGTCAAAAAATGAATAAAAGTTTTTCGATTTGTTGTTTCATCATGGACAAAAATTACACAAAATAACATTAAACATAAATTGTAGCCTATGTGATATTCTGATAGATAAACTATATAAGTATATATTCCTTCCCAATTCGTTCGGTTGTTTTACCTGAAGGAGTAACAAACATCAACACTCATATCCTCTCAAACATTCCAAATTATAATATAAGTTTGATTTATAATATTAGTAGGATCCCGGAATGGACTAGTGGATAATCAGTTTGCAAATTAATCCAAATCTAGAAGATGCTGTAATCGAAGCTTCAATCGTTTCGGATAAATATGTGGATTCGAACTCCAATAACACATTTTATATTTTTTTCATGGCCTTTCGTTAAGGTGTTACATTTTTTTTATGGATAATCTTTGATCGAGTTTTGAAGCCTGTACTGCAAGCTCATCCTCACCAAATCTCAGTTTTCAGTTGTTTGCGATAAATAGGTAAATGGAAGTATTGCACTTGCACCTTTTACTACCTCTGAGTACAGAGATCCATTATAATAGATCTTCCGAAGGGATTCAAATAACAAAGGGTTTGCTGAAGGAAACCGCCCTAACGATATTTGAATATTCTGGTAGATTCCAGGTACTTACTGTAATTTTGCTATTTATATGAGCTTGTTCTTCTCCAAAAGTTCAGTTTAAAGTAGTGTCTCTTCGAAATAAGTGTCGTGATACATAACGTGAAACAGAAGAAAAAATGGAGAACTCCAGAAGCGAAGTGGGCTTACGTAAGAACAAAACATTTATTTTTTAGTATGTTAGTTAGTGGGTAAAATTCATAGAGTAAATAAATATAAATCGAAACTGAGTGGGTATCACTATTTTCAATCAAGACCCTATTCTTGAAATTTCAAACCGTAATAGGTGAGAAATTTGAAGAATGAGATAATCATTGAAAACTAGAGCTAAACCCGTTTGATTGGAGAATTTTATTAACAGTCAACTGTTTGTCATGACAAAATTTTAATTTTTTTCTCCTCCATCTTTTCCTCCGGTTCTTATTGTTGGAGATACAGGGTGTCGAAAATTTATGTATTTTTCAGTTTTTTGCTAATATCTCAGGAACCGTTTGAATTACAGAATCGGTTTTGTCACACGTCGTTACTAATAAACGCTACTTTACCCGGTTTTTGTGGATGTGCTTGTGGCGGAGATGTTAAGTTTGCACAAAGGTATTAACCCCAAACTTTATAACACTGGACAAATTTTCATTTGCACAGCAAATTCTGATGCGACAATGTGCATAAAAAAGGGACTCTTGGTTCATTGCTCTAAGTGAACCGCTTCATAATTATTGTTTAACCAGTCTTCCAGTCGAAATTATCTTTTATCTTTCAAATGGATAGTGTTCATGAAGAATAAAAGATGATGATAACGTTCAAGCATTTTCGCATGACTCAAAGGTTCTTCGAAGTATTTATTACATTTTATTTCGTAGACATGAAGAGTCTGGTTTGTTTGGGGTCTGAGTAACAAATCAAGAAATTTGAGTATGGTTGTGGCAAACACAATAGAAATCTATTGAAATATTGCAGTTTTCATTCTGAGCTATAACTTAAAAGCGTGAACTCGAAAAGAAGTATAGTGCGAGTTACTTATAACTGCTCTGCTTCGACATTTCACCACTTTTCAATTACTTTCTCTTTTATGTTTGAAAGTCTATCTCAATTCAGGAATTGTTTTTTACAGAAAAAATTCGACGGGATCACAAACGAGGCGTAGAGACTTCTCTTATAGCCTCTGATTTGAATCCAGCCATCCTCTTTTATGTGATCTTGAAACAAGACATGGATATGCTCACGTACATCATCAGAAGAAAACCGAATTTAGAGGTGAATTTAACATGCTCCAGGTATGAAACCAGCCCTCTGCATGTAGCGGCATGCAAAAATAATGTGCAGATCACAGAAATTCTTCTGAGACTTGGAGCTGAGGTAAATGCCACAAATACAATGGGTCATACTCCATTATTCTCGGCAGTGGTAAATCTACAGACTGAGCAAGTGATGCTTCTGCTACGATATGGTGCAGACCCGTCGGTATTGAGTCAGGATCAACAAGCGATAGTGGATGCATATACTGCTAGGCTTATCGTATCTCTTCAGAAACAAAGATGAAAACAATAACAGAAATATTGGAACTATTTCTATTGAACGAGTTTTTAGGCAGGTTGTTTATCAAAGAAAAGTGAAATAAGAAATATTTTCCCGTTTTATAAGTGTGTTGAATGAGAACACGCTGGTAAGCTAATCGTATTGAAGCCTGCGATCAGGTGGATTTCTACAGAAATGGGGAACTCGAAATATGAAATCAAAAATAGAACAGAATCTTTTTCTTTTTTCAGGTTTCAATAAGATTTGTTTTTCCCTCTTGCGTCACTTGAAACGCATTTTTCTGCCGATTCGCATTCAAAACACTCACGAAATGACAATAATATATTTATATTCCTTCGATGTGCCTGCCTGAAAGTTCATTCAATAGAAATAGTATTAATATTTGTGTTATTATTTTCGCGTTTTTTTTCTGAAGAGATTGCCCTCTTGCCCTTGAGTCGAACACTATTGGAGCCAGATCTTCAACGAATAAGGATGATATCAACGTCAGTATCCTTAAAAATAAGAACATTGTTTTGTTGTTTGTTCTATTTGGCATAAGAATAAAGATTTAATATTTTTACAGTATGCTTGTATTTTTATATCCCCAGATGATCTACTTTTCACGCTTAAAACTCGAAATAACATCCTTCAGAAACTAGCTGGGGCGATGATATGCAACAGCACTAGCTGTTCATGTGAAAATAAATGTTGCTAAGTTAAATTTTTCTGTGAGAATGTCACTGGTACAACAGATCTTCACCTAGTCCTTTGTTACCTATCCTTTCAAATATTGTACCACTCCATATTCTCAGAGGGACAAAAAAATTGAAATCTTGAAATGAATTCAATTGCTTTCAGGATTCCTTTCTCATACTTTCCTATATTCCAGATAATGAGGTGGGTCACCAGATTGAAGCCCATTTTGGAAACATTTTTCAATCAATATACAGTGAAGCGACAAAGAAGTTTAGCAATCTGAATAGAATGCCTGCACTTTTTCAAAAAAGATCTAATTATCGATCCTTTCCTGAGAGTTCCTGTTTTGACCTATCCAGGAAAGTATGGTCTGTTTTAAAATATGATTAGAACAGGACATGTTTTCAGCCCTATCCTAGTTTCTTCTCGGGCATTCGAATTTGTTAGAATTGTCACAATATTAGCAATATCTAGTGTTCGGACAAGCTCATATTCAATTTTGAAAAAGATCTTTCAGAGGTACCATATAAAAGAGGTACCCATAGTAAGAAATATTTTGCATGCTGTTAAAATTTCAGTTAAACCACAACAAGGTGAAGAGTTTCGAAACGAAATAAATTCAGACAATTTTAAAATAAAATAAAATACTTTTAATACATCCCGAAGACAATTTCTAAATGAAATTGGGATGAAGCAGATTCTGAAATATCACCAGGATATTGAAAGTACAGGACATAGCCCATTCCATACAATTTCTATACAGAAACAGATAGAGAACGAGAAGTATTTGAGCATATTACCTGACAATTTTAATAAACATTGATTAGTGCAAAACTTCTGTTTTTCATCCGAGCTCTAATTTTATCTATTTTTCTATAAAATACTTGCATTTCAACTTTATCTTGAATTGTTTGAATCTGATAATTGTTAAGAGTCACGTCGTTTTCGCACTGCATCTGAAAAGGCTCATTCTCCAATGGACTAAATTATCTGTGGCGGTTAATTAATATCGGTGAGTACAAAGTTAATCAGGCCACCATTTTTTGCATCTTTGCTAATAGTTCGTTTGTTTCATGTGAAGTAAAGTACTTGAGTGTCACGCTTGGGTTCTGTCATTTTGAGCATTGGGTGGCGTTCCATCTGATTTTCCTCAATAATCTGATGAATCAACTTTTCTTCTAGATCAGTTTATTTATGTTATAATTGATTGATTGAGTTTGAACATTTGGCAATTCCTTGATCCTCTGATTTTCAATTTCTCGATTTATCTGTGCCAGCGCTTCAGTGAACACGTGGACATTTTTTCTTTTCTTGAATTTTCTTCATGTGAACAAAGATTATCAGAGATCTCGAGGAATTGTGGAATCCTGCCGATACAAAAAACTGATGCGAGTGTTTTCAAAAGCTTTTTTGGAGGGAGCCAAGCCTTCATTACTTTTTGGAGGGAATAAAACCTTCAACATTTTTTTGGAGGGAGTTGAATTAAACCTTCAACACCTTTTTGGGGGGAATTAAACCTTCACCTCCTGCAACGCAATTATTTCTGGAAAAATTATAACGTCTTTCTGGAGATTTAAGAATTTCAGCTTTGAAAGAGCTGTGAGAATTCGAAGATTCATCATTCTAGTTGGAAAAGGACTGGAATTCTACTGCATCTCAACTCTGGAAGAAGTCGAGGGATAATCACTTCCCTTACCTGGCATTATTTTAATAAGATAAGTTAACTGAGAACGAAGAACGCTCATGAATGAAGCATCTAATGACTTGTTCATAATTGTAGATATTTTTGTCCTCATATTTTGATGTTTCAATTTGTAATAGTAGATATTGTAAATAGCTATTTTCATCAGAGAAGAATAAATCTCGACTGTTCAAGTCAAGTTATTTAAAAGTATTTAATTTGTATAACCAAGATTGTAAATAATGTATTGCATTTGTTCGATACCAATATGACATAAACTTTCATGTATCTTTTTCATCAATTTTATAATGAAATTTTCGCTTAGAATAATTTTGTCCTTCCTTCTACTTTTTCTGTAGTATATATCAAGTTTTTTTGTTAAATTCTTCTTTTTCATCTGTAGTTTTACATTTCAAGTTTTGTCTTCAAGAATATCTTCCTATTTTATAATATTCACAATTTTTTATTCCTCCTCTTCATTATCATTGATTTCTAAAACTGGATTTCTACTTAAGCAATCTGCTTCTACATTATCTTTTCCAGGAGCATATTTTATTTTGAAATCATATTGGGATAAGTAGTAGGTTAAGTCTCCTAATTCTTCGTCAGTTCTTGATTTTACTTTCAAATTTTCGAGTGGTTTATGATCACTATATACTGTGAATGATCTCCCTATTAACCAGTATTGCCACTATTCAATTGCCTCTTTTATTGCTAGGCATTCTAAATATATCGCCTTTTTTTCTTTTGTGACTCTTCAAGTTTTTTTGAAAAATAGGCTACGAGTTTTTCTTTTCCATTAAGTTGAATTTGTTTCATTATAGCTCCGATTCCTCTTATTGATGTATCCGTGTATACATATATTTTTTGGTAAATCCTCATCAAATATTTCCAACACTGGTTGTGAGCATAAAAGAGTTTTTATTTTTTCGAATGAATTTTGGCAATCCTCAGACCAGACGAATTTTTGATTTTTTCTCAGAAGGTTATGCAATGGATCCAGTAAAATTGCAATTCCCGGAAGTATTCATGATAAAAGTTTACTTTTCCTAAGAACTGTCTTATATTTTTGTGTGTTTTTGGACTAGCAAAATTCTCAATTGAGATGACCTCATCTTTCAAGGGTCTCATTGAGTTATTTTCAATTATATGGCCTAGATATTTTACCTTATTTGATGCGAATGAACAATTTTTTAATCTCAACCTGAAATCTTTTTTTATGGCTTCCAAT
Source organism: Hippodamia convergens (assembly GCA_038502775.1). Classification (NCBI taxonomy): domain Eukaryota; kingdom Metazoa; phylum Arthropoda; class Insecta; order Coleoptera; family Coccinellidae; genus Hippodamia; species Hippodamia convergens. The sequence continues at coordinate 30,984 of JAVSIQ010000030.1, read as the reverse complement.
AAGTGTGATAGATGGTCAATATGTTCACCGAATGATTTTGAAAATATTTAAATATCATATATATATAATTTACCGCAAATTCCGTAAGTTTATGTTTTCTCATCTTGAGCATTCTTTTTCGAAACAATCGACTCATGAACGTTGCTTTTTCCATTGAATTTGTTGAATAAAAATTATTCAGACAATTCCCTCAAGTTTGATCTCTCATTGCTTTTTTTATTAAACATCATTAATTCAAATGCTTTAACTACCTGTTTTGGTATTGAATTTTCATTTGTATTCGATTAATCACTCTGGCCATCTAAAACTTCCTCTGGGTATTGTCCTCCAATTATAATATTTCCATCAACATCCCAAAGAACTTTCTTCATATCTTCAGTTATCTTGATGTATACATTCCTCTTCTGATGCCTTTTCTTCAATGTGTTTTTTATATTGGTGTAGACCGATGTCGATTCGATACATGTATGTAGTTCTGCTTTTTGAAACTCTTTGGGAACTTTGTGACTTATACCATCCTCAGTTGTAAGAGATCTTATGCACAAAACGAATGCTCTCCCATAATCTGTTGCATTAACAGTAAATTGAACTAATAATAAAGTTCTTCATTACAGAAAAAAAACATTTTATTAGGTTAAAAAAATAAATAAAAAATTTCCACATTATTCTCTGAATTTATCAATTGGGGTAGAATAGTTGTTGAGACAACTCACGTCCAATTTGAGTTTGAGAGCCGAACATATTCAATTTCAATATTAGTTGATAGGCATACACAAGGTTTATTGTTTATAGCCAATACTACAAAAACACTTGCAATCAAAAATCTTTATCGGCACATATTCACATGACTATTCCGTTGAGACTGGATTTGCTTCCTTTTTGATTATATTCTGTGATTATATCGAAGGAGGAATTAACATTTTCTAATGGCATAAAGGCATCGAAAACCTGAAAATTTGCTGTGAACTATAGTTTTTCAAATGGTTCAGCCTGTATTTTATTTTTCTAATCGCTAGAGCTTTTTCTTCTGATTTCAAATATATACTCTATTGAGGTTTTTTTGGCAGTTTTTGAAAAATATAAATAGTTTCTTCTAAATCGAAGGCAGCTGTAGAATGCCACACGATAACGATGCGATTTCTTCATATCAAAGGAACTGTGAATAAAAAACAACTTATATTTATTTCATTTATATATGAACTGAAAGTTGAATTAAGTGTTCAAATGACCTTCATATACGTCTACACACAGTCGATATCTTTTCATTTATTTTTCAAGGGTATATCCTACCATCTATGGAATATATTGAGATTTTTCAATTATTTCTTCCTCCATTCTGATACTAATCTCTTTGTTATTTTGCGAAGGGGCCATATAGAATACAGTTTATATTTCGAATATCCCAATAAAAAAGTGTCCAAGGAGGTTGAGTGGGGACTATCAGGAGGATATAGAATATAACTTCGATATAAAGAAATCACAGCATTCTCGAGTGGCGTTACACAGCTGCCTTAGTTTAAGATGACAAAGCCTATATTTTTCGAATACAGCCGAAATTAACCTCAATAAAATATATTTGAAAACGGTAAAAAGAGCTCAACCGATTAGCAAAATAAAATACAGGGTGTACCATTTAAAAAACAATTGTTCACAACAAATTTTCAGGTTTTCGATGCCTTCAAAAATTTCTCAGAACTTAATTCTGAATGCCCATGATAAATACCCCAAACATTCAAACGTTTTTGTACGACCAATATATTAATTGAGATAGCTATTGAGTAAAATATAGACATTCACCTATATTGTTATTCATACATCAGAAGAATTCTCTTTATTTAAGAGGTAAAGAGGTAACTTTTTTCATATTTTACAATTCCTTCATTATAGTACCTTGTGATGAACAGAATTTCGGGTTTTCTATCCAGAGAATGCGAGAATTAATAGGGCAGATTGTGAATCGGCACCTATAGGCAACTCAAAATACACAGTAATTGATCACATTGCCGATAATAGTAGATTTGACATTTCATCATAAAATTTTCGGTAGTGTTCGGATGAAAGATAGGTGTAATATTACATGGACTCAGATGCGTTAATATTATTAGAAAATGTAGTTCACCGAAATAATATCAAATATAAAACTTTCCCGAAAACGGTAATAACCGTAACGACATCTACTGGCGTTATTCGCAAGAAAATTATTTTCTATTTTTTTTCCATTTCATCAAATTTTTCAGGGTTTTATGGTATCTTATGTTAACCCCGCCGTAGAAAAATCCAACAAAAATCTTTCATAACAAACAGTTCATCCCAACTTGAGTTATAAATGTTGTAACCAACAATATGGCCGACTTAGTTTTATATATTAAGATTATAGTGGTCATAAAGACATTCGATTATTTGATTTTGCAGCGAGACATAATTTATTTTCACCGGAAATACTAAAGTTTCAATATCATTGAAAGAATAAACCTTTTTTTAATGAATCAATATTTCAGATCAGATATACATATAAATTTCATTTATTTCTATCGGAAATACTGAAGTTTAAAAATCATCAAGTGAATAAATAATGCTTTTTCACATCACTCAACATTTCTGATCAGATATACAAAATTTCAAACTCAAAAAAACATTAATCTTTTCGAACAGCTAACTTATTGCAAGGAACTTTTGTATTTTAGTGCTACGGAAACGTGTACATAATTTTACTTTTCATCTGATCAAACATTGAATAGGGATGATCAATTTAGGCCGAGTGTATGCTGAACAGTATAACTCAAATTTTTCCCTTACCCTGAGAACAAAAAATCCTTGCGGTCGAAATTCCCGGAAGGCTGAACCTAGTCACAACAACCCCTGTTCAGAATAATAATAAAGATACCCTGAGAATTGAAACATAGTAATCTTATAATGCCATCGTTTATACTCAGACTTCAAAATTTCTTTTGTCTACAATCCAGAAGATAAGGTAGAAAGTTTGGGACTAGGGCTCAAGTTACCATCCAGTACGAACGAGCCCTTACTGCTGAGCAGTGCTCTAAACTACGATATCCGTTCGAACTGGCAACTTTCACTAACGTCAAAGAACACAATTCAAATTGATTGGTCCAATGGTTTTGTCGAGACTTGTTGGAATACTAAAATCTATAAGACGCCATAAATTAGACAATGTAATCTGTTTCTATTATGTCAAATGTTCACCTCTCAGGTAGCATGAGTTTCTTTTTGGACTAAGGCCGGCCACTCACGGACAGTTTTAACTGTTGATATTCCTCAGTTAAACTGTACACTGTCCCAAATTAGCCCAGATATGCCCAATGTCGTATATGTAGTACACCTGAAAATCGTCATGTAGACACAGGCTCCGCCGATTACAATCTGGTGGTTGAATTTCTTGTCATAATTTTCGCGAAAAAAGAAGCTGAAAAGCAAGGTTTCTTGAAGATTGATGTTTAGTCTATATGAAAAAAGTTTTGATAAAATACAGAAGGTCATGAATAGAGGAATGAGAATTGTATTCACATAATTCTATACCTATAATTTGATCCTTGAAATAATTGGTGAAGCTTCGAGTGTGCTGCGTCTAGCTCCCGCGATACTAAGTGCGCATGCGCGAATAAGGGGAAATGTCAGGGGGTAGGATTTCAACGAAACTAAGGGAAATTTGAAATTGACAGCGGTTTTACGTACGTCGATTTTAGGTTAAGTTTTGAAGGTAAATAACGGAGTATTTAGTAATATTCAATTGGAAATATATATTCTAATATGATGGTTAGTGCTACCTATTATGTTATGTTCATATATGAGCTACCAGATGCTTGAATTTACATAATTACGAAAAGGTTGGATTGGAACTTGAAAGTATATACATGGAAAAATATTGGCACAAGAAAAACCAGATAAGTAGTTTGTCTTTCAATTTTGAGTTGCTTTTTCGAGAATCATGAGTTGTAAACAGCAAATATAATGTGGCGAAATGACTAGAAGAGAAAGTTAATGTTCAAGTTGCTTTCAAAACTAGAAATTTGTTTTGGTGCTATACGTTCAATTCGCACAGCTGCACAAAGATGTTTTTTCTGTATCATGTTTTCAAATGTGCAGCCTCTCGTTATTTGATCTTTTGATTGGTGAAATTAAGTAGCGTTTGTATTACTGATTGAGTTATTTAGAATACATCTTGTTTTGAGAAAACAATTAATCACTTAGGTATAATGAATAGTTTAAGGCTTTCACGACCGGATATACTGGTATGAAAAGAGTCTTCCGGGCTTATTGGCCGTGGTCCATTAGGAATAATTTCACCTAACGTTTCGCCTACAACTCTCTACACCTCTGAAGATGCCTACCGAAGTTGTAGGCGAAACGTTAGGTGAAATTATTCCTAATGGACCACGGCCAATAAGCCCGGAAGACTCTTTTCATACCACTTAGGTATATTTCTACATTTTATCCCGTTTCACTGAATATGTTTGAAATATATCAAATCTGTCCTCAACAAATACTGTAACTGTGTCCTAATACTTTTATTCATCCAAACTTCTTCATAATTTCAGATCGTGGATACCACATGATGATATTATGTTCACTGGATTATAGCAGTTCATGGTGGTGGTAATGAAATAGTAGTATAAATAATTCAGCTTGTTGAATGTACTTATGTCTGGTTGATGAACTTATGAAATCAGGGATAATGGATGTACCATGTGTACCAATTGTATAAAGGGAGGCAATATAGATTGACTGAATGTGTTCATATGAACTTGAATGTGTTATTCGGCTAATAGGGTGTGTTACAAAGAAGGAAAACTTCCTGGTGCATTACAGTGAAAGGAAGTTTGTGGAAGCCTTACCCTAGAGTGGTCAATATGTACTGACATATCTCTTGAGCATGTAATAAGTTAATTTTATGAATACCTTGTATGTTTTGATCTGGATTTTGTAGAAACATCTTAGGTTTTTATTGTTATGTATGAATAGAATTTGAAAGAGTACTTTGCATTTATTTCAAATTACGGTACAATAACTATCAATAAAATTGTAACATCTATACATAAAAGTATACATACTTGGTACTTGTCCAATTTATTTGACCAATTAATTTTCAATTAATATTCGTTATCTGCTGTACTTACTTTTTAAAGCTGTAATATTTTAATCCAAAATTGATTGATAAAACACTTCTGTCTAAGTTTTGCTAAAAATACTTTTCTCGTGCTCCATGTTGTAGAAACCATAAAGAAATTAACAATTGTATCTGAAGAAATTTCTCCCTTCACATATTTGAGTTTCAAGAAGTTCACTACGAATGAATTGAGAAAGACAAAAAAAGGGGTTCAGGTGATAGAGAGGGATCAGTGCATATCATTAAACTATGAATATATTTGAGAGTTATTTGAAATTTTCCAGAATCATTTTATGATATAATTAATCATTGTTAATAAACAATGTGAATCGTTTTGTCAGTGCTTCAGTTTCAAATTCCAGCCAGGTCAAAATATTAACAATAAACCCTTGGTGCAAATCAAAATTTTTGACACATCATCTACTTCTCTGACAATATGCTCTGCATCGAAACAAAACTTCTTTCTTCACCATTAGTGGAATCTTTAGGATACCTGAAAAATTATTGAATCAGTTCAAAGGAATTCAGTAAGCGCTTACTTACCTATGAAGAATCACATCGTTTTATGTTTGTTTTATTGCATACAAATCATTGTATTGTATTACCCATTTTCTGAAAGATATATAGAAACGAAGTGAAATAAAAACTTTCAGGAATTCGTCAAGAATATTACTAATTCAATTTCTTTTACTTACTTGGTGACTCGGTGATCTCAAATAGAATTTAAGTACCGGAATGAACTAGATCAAAATAAACTAATCCAGTTCAATTCCTTGTGGATGTCAGCAATAAGAAATAATTCAACTGAAGAAAATCTGTTATTTATATTATGCCATATACAGTAACCATGGTTACACAATGACAGGCCCCTTCTTATTGCCACAAAAGTTCACGACGCATGCACATAGCGCCAGCGGGCGCTAGTTCGGAGGATTCATTTTTGCATACTTTTTATCATTACGCTCAAATTCTATATTTAATAGTTCTATGATTGTATTAGGTTGTAACAAAAGAACACCTATAAGAATAATGTTGAATACTTTGAATTTGATGGATTTTAAGCAAAGAATTAAATTTAAGACCTTATGTATCGTTTATAAGATGAAAAATAGAATATTGCCCGAATATTTAACTAAGGATTTGATTACAGTTAATGATATTCATGAGTATAATACTCGTCAAACTGGTGATATATATGTTGATAGGAATTATTTGAATATTTTGAAACTTTCTGTTTTCAATAGGGGATTTAGAGAATTCAATGAACTATCTAGACAATTAAAGGATGCAGAGAACTTTAATACTTTCAAAAAACTTTTAATCAAATATATGAAAGAATGAAATGTACATAATTATATGTAAAAATAGCTAATGCTAGTAAAGATTATTATTATTATTATTAATTCGGCATCAGGTTTGTGAGCTAAGTTGGGTTTTGAGTTATTTTCAGTAAATGAGTTATGTTTATTGAATGAGATCACATAGTTTATAGCATACGCAACTGATATTTACAATGGAAATTGATCGAATAAAGTTTTTTGACTGTTATGATAACGAATGAAAACTGGTGTCCTATATGTAGTACATTGGGCAGATAGTATGCTATGAATATAAGAACTTGTACAAATTTTGCGTCGCATAAAATTCATGAAGTTTATGGTCGGATAATCTGATGTTTTTCAGTCGTGAAAATATAAATTGAAAAAATTAGGAAGAAAATGTTTTCTCAGGGAATTTTTTTACACGTTGCTCTCGCAATGATTGAGAATGAGGAATTGAATGCAGAAACAATTACTTTATATCCTCTCAATAATGCTCCCGACAATTTGACCGATGAAGATTCTGGAGATGAAGAAAACATCAATATAAACAATTTGCCAGTGCCAGCCTCACGAATGCAAAGTCAAGTAGAAGTTATTACGAAATTCAATTTTGAAAAAGAAAAAGGAGGGGTCGGAAGATGAAGTTCCGTTGTCTAGACTGAAGAAGGAACTAACTGTGAAAACTTAAAAGAAAATTAAGAATTTTCATTATGTGAAGAAGTACTTAGTCCCAAAGAATATTTGATTCGAAAATTCGGAAGATTATCTCGTAACTCTATATGTGAAAAGAAATGGTACTTTCCACTTATTTCTGATTGAATTGACATGGCAGTACAGAATGCTTGGCAGATCTACAAACATAATGGGGGTTCAATGGATCAATTATTGTTCAGAAGAACTATCGCCAATGTATTACTGACTCAAAATGAAAGAAAACTGATGCATCAAAAGGGTCATGAGTCCAAAAATCCACATTTAGAACTGAGATATGATGGGCTGGACCATATAGTGATTCCACAGAATAAGCAAACAAAGTGCGCCGAATGTCATCTGAAGACAGCAACAAAATGTTAAAAGTGATATTTGGGTTTACATAACAAGTATTTCTTGATGTATCATTCCAAGTAAAAATTTCTAATAGATGCTTATTTGCCCAATGTCCTATATATAGGACGGCCTCAAAATGACCTTTCTAAAATAATTTTTCTTTAAAAAATAATAAGTAGTTAATAACAAAAAATTTTCAAAAAATCCGCTGAATTTTTTTTGGGCATCTGGGTTAGGTGAGACTGCACTGTATCTCAGCTATTATTGTCACAGCATGCTAGACTACCAGCAAAACCGGACCTAAAGTGACGCTCAACAACAAAGCCAAAGCGATGCAAACGGCCCTTCGTCACTTTTTTTGTGAAATTTTCAAACAACACGAACAAAAATATTTCAACTACACTTGTTTCTGAAATACAGGGCGAAAAAAAAAAGTTCACTTTTTCGAGATGTAATTATTTCTCAGGCACTATATAAGATGAACAAAAATGAAAACTGCTGTTCATAGATACTTGTACTCAAAAGTCAGTGGCGTAGTCAGAAAAATGAATAAAAGTTTTTCGATTTGTTGTTTCATCATGGACAAAAATTACACAAAATAATATTCAACATAAATTGTAGCCTATGTGATATTCTGATAGATAAACTATACAAGTATATATTCCTTCCCAATTCGTTCGGTTGTTTTACCTGAAGGAGTAACAAACATCAACACTCATATCCTCTCAAACTTTCCAAATTATAATATTAGTTTGATTTATAATATTAGTAGGATCCCGGAATGGACTAGTGGATAATCAGTTTGCAAATTAATCCAAATCTAGAAGATGCTGTAATCGAAACTTCAATCGTTTCGGATAAATATGTGGATTGGAGCTCCAATAACACATTTTATATTTTTTTCATGGTCTTTTATTAAGGTGTTACATTTTTTTTATGGATAATCTTTGATCGAGTTTTGAAGCCTGTACTGCAAGCTCATCCTCACCAAATCTCAGTTTCCAGTTGTTTGCGATAAATAGGTAAATGGAAGTATTGCACTTGCACCTTTTACTACCTCTGAGTACAGAGATCTATTATAATAGATCTTCCGAAGGGATTCAAATAACAAAGGGTTTGCTGAAGGAAACCGCCCTAACGATATTTTAATATTCTGGTAGATTCCAGGTACTTACTGTAATTTTGCTATTTATATGAGCTTGTTCTTCTCCAAAAGTTCAGTTTAAAGTAGTGTCTCTTCGAAATAAGTGTCGTGATACATAACGTGAAACAGAAGAAAAAATGGAGAACTCCAGAAGCGAAGTGGGCTTACGTAAGAACAAAACATTTATTTTTTAGTATGTTAGTTAGTGGGTAAAATTCATAGAGTAAATAAATATAAATCGAAACTGAGCGGGTATCACTATTTTTAATCAAGACCCTATTCTTGAAATTCCAAACCGTAAGAGGTGAGAAATTTGAAGAATGAGATAATCATTGAAAACTAGAGCTAAACCCGTTTGATTGAAGAATTTTATTAACAGTCAACTGTTTGTCATGACAAAATTTTAATTTTTTTCTCCTCCATTTTTTCCTCCGGGTCTTATTGTCGGAGATACAGGGTGTAGAAAATTTATGTATTTTTCAGTTTTTTGCTAATATCTCAGGAACCGTTTGAATTACAGAATCGGTTTTGTCACACGTCGTAACTAATAAACGCTACTTTACCCGGTTTTTGTAGATGTGCTTGTGGCGGAGATATAAAGTTTGCACAAAGGTATTAACCCCAAACTTTATAACACTAGACAAATTTTCATTTGCACAGCAAATTCTGATGCGACAATGTGCTATATATAAAAAAGGGACTCTTGGTTCATTGTTCTAAGTGAACCGCTTCATAATTATTGTTTAACCAGTCTTCCAGTCGAAATTATCTTTTATCTTTCAAATGGATAGTGTTCATGAAGAATAAAAGATGATGATAACGTTCAAGCATTTTCGCATGACTCAAAGGTTCTTCGAAGTATTTATTACATTTTATTTCGTAGACATGAAGAGTCTGGTTTGTTTGGGGTCTGAGTAACAAATCAAGAAATTTGAGTATGGTTGTGGCAAACACAATAGAAATCTATTGAAATATTGCAGTTTTCATTCTGAGCTATAACTTAAAAGCGTGAACTCGAAAAGAAGTATAGTGCGAGTTATTATAACTGCTCTGCTTCGACATTTCACCACTTTTCAATTACTTTCTCTTTTATGTTTGAAAGTCTATCTCAATTCAGGAATTGTTTTTTACAGAAAAAATTCGACGGGATCACAAACGAGGCGTAGAGACTTCTCTTATAGCCTCTGATTTGAATCCAGCCATCCTCTTTTATGTGATCTTGAAACAAGACATGGATATGCTCACGTACATCATCAGAAGAAAACCGAATTTAGAGGTGAATTTAACATGCTCCAGGTATGAAACCAGCCCTCTGCATGTAGCGGCATGCAAAAATAATGTGCAGATCACAGAAATTCTTCTGAGACTTGGAGCTGAGGTAAATGCCACAAATACAATGGGTCATACTCCATTATTCTCGGCAGTGGTAAATCTACAGACTGAGCAAGTGATGCTTCTGCTACGATATGGTGCAGACCCGTCGGTATTGAGTCAGGATCAACAAGCGATAGTGGATGCATATACTGCTAGGCTTATCGTATCTCTTCAGAAACAAAGATGAAAACAATAACAGAAATATTGGAACTATTTCTATTGAACGAGTTTTTAGGCAGGTTGTTTATCAAAGAAAAGTGAAATAAGAAATATTTTCCCGTTTTATAAGTGTGTTGAATGAGAACACGCTGGTAAGCTAATCGTATTGAAGCCTGCGATCAGGTGGATTTCTACAGAAATGGGGAACTCGAAATATGAAATCAAAAATAGAACAGAATCTTTTTCTTTTTTCAGGTTTCAATAAGATTTGTTTTTCCCTCTTGCGTCACTTGAAACGCATTTTTCTGCCGATTCGCATTCAAAACACTCACGAAATGACAATAATATATTTATATTCCTTCGATGTGCCTGCCTGAAAGTTCATTCAATAGAAATAGTATTAATATTTGTGTTATTATTTTCGCGTTTTTTTTTCTGAAGAGATTGCCCTCTTGCCCTTGAGTCGAACACTATTGGAGCCAGATCTTCAACGAATAAGGATGATATCAACGTCAGTATCCTTAAAAATAAGAACATTGTTTTGTTGTTTGTTCTATTTGGCATAAGAATAAAGATTTAATATTTTTACAGTATGCTTGTATTTTTATATCCCCAGATGATCTACTTTTCACGCTTAAAACTCGAAATAACATCCTTCAGAAACTAGCTGGGGCGATGATATGCAACAGCACTAGCTGTTCATGTGAAAATAAATGTTGCTAAGTTAAATTTTTCTGTGAGAATGTCACTGGTACAACAGATCTTCACCTAGTCCTTTGTTACCTATCCTTTCAAATATTGTACCACTCCATATTCTCAGAGGGACAAAAAAATTGAAATCTTGAAATGAATTCAATTGCTTTCAGGATTCCTTTCTCATACTTTCCTATATTCCAGATAATGAGGTGGGTCACCAGATTGAAGCCCATTTTGGAAACATTTTTCAATCAATATACAGTGAAGCGACAAAGAAGTTTAGCAATCTGAATAGAATGCCTGCACTTTTTCAAAAAAGATCTAATTATCGATCCTTTCCTGAGAGTTCCTGTTTTGACCTATCCAGGAAAGTATGGTCTGTTTTAAAATATGATTAGAACAGGACATGTTTTCAGCCCTATCCTAGTTTCTTCTCGGGCATTCGAATTTGTTAGAATTGTCACAATATTAGCAATATCTAGTGTTCGGACAAGCTCATATTCAATTTTGAAAAAGATCTTTCAGAGGTACCATATAAAAGAGGTACCCATAGTAAGAAATATTTTGCATGCTGTTAAAATTTCAGTTAAACCACAACAAGGTGAAGAGTTTCGAAACGAAATAAATTCAGACAATTCTAAAATAAAATAAAATACTTTTAATACATCCCGAAGACAATTTCTAAATGAAATTGGGATGAAGCAGATTCTGAAATATCACCAGGATATTGAAAGTACAGGACATAGCCCATTCCATACAATTTCTATACAGAAACAGATAGAGAACGAGAAGTATTTGAGCATATTACCTGACAATTTTAATAAACATTGATTAGTGCAAAACTTCTGTTTTTCATCCGAGCTCTAATTTTATCTATTTTTCTATAAAATACTTGCATTTCAACTTTATCTTGAATTGTTTGAATCTGATAATTGTTGAGAGTCACGTCGTTTTCGCACTGCATCTGAAAAGGCTGTGGTTTTGTTCTCTCATTCTCCAATGGACTAAATTATCTGTGGCGGTTAATTATTATCGGTGATTACAAAGTTAATCAGGCCACCATTTTTGCATCTTTGCTAATAGTTCGTTTGTTTCATGTGAAGTAAAGTACTTGAGTGTCACGCTTGGGTTCTGTCATTTTGAGCATTGGGTGGCGTTCCATCTGATTTTCCTCAATAATCTGATGAATCAACTTTTCTTCTAGATCAGTTTATTTATGTTATAATTGATTGATTGAGTTTGAACATTTGGCAATTCCTTGATCCTCTGATTTTCAATTTCTCGATTTATCTGTGCCAGCGCTTCAGTGAACACGTGGACATTTTTTCTTTTCTTGAATTTTCTTCATGTGAACAAAGATTATCAGAGATCTCGAGGAATTGTGGAATCCTGCCGATACAAAAAACTGATGCGAGTGTTTTCAAAAGCTTTTTTGGAGGGAGCCAAGCCTCCATTACTTTTTGGAGGGAATAAAACCTTCAACATTTTTTTGGAGGGAGTTGGACCTTCAACACCTTTCTGGAGGGAATTAAACCTTCAACACCTTTTTGGGGGGAATTAAACCTTCACCTCCTGCAACGCAATTATTTCTGGAAAAATTATAACGTCTTTCTGGAGATTTAAGAATTTCAGCTTTGAAAGAGCTGTGAGAATTCGAAGATTCATCATTCTAGTTGGAAAAGGACTGGAATTCTACTGCATCTCAACTCTGGAAGAAGTCGAGGGATAATCACTTCCCTTACCTGGCATTATTTTAATAAGATAAGTTAACTGAGAACGAAGAACGCTCATGAATGAAGCATCTAATGACTTGTTCATAATTGTAGATATTTTTGTCCTCATATTTTGATGTTTCAATTTGTAATAGTAGATATTGTAAATAGCTATTTTCATCAGAGAAGAATAAATCTCGACTGTTCAAGTCAAGTTATTTAAAAGTATTTAATTTGTATAACCAAGATTGTAAATAATGTATTGCATTTGTTCGATACCAATATGACATAAACTTTCATGTATCTTTTTCATCAATTTTATAATGAAATTTTCGCTTAGAATAATTTTGTCCTTCCTTCTACTTTTTCTGTAGTATATATCAAGTTTTTTTGTTAAATTCTTCTTTTTCATCTGTAGTTTTACATTTCAAGTTTTGTCTTCAAGAATATCTTCCTATTTTATAATATTCACAATTTTTTATTCCTCCTCTTCATTATCATTGATTTCTAAAACTGGATTTCTACTTAAGCAATCTGCTTCTACATTATCTTTTCCAGGAGCATATTTTATTTTGAAATCATATTGGGATAAGTAGTAGGTTAAGTCTCCTAATTCTTCGTCAGTTCTTGATTTTACTTTCAAATTTTCGAGTGGTTTATGATCACTATATACTGTGAATGATCTCCCTATTAACCAGTATTGCCACTATTCAATTGCCTCTTTTATTGCTAGGCATTCTAAATATATCGCCTTTTTTTCTTTTGTGACTCTTCAAGTTTTTTTGAAAAATAGGCTACGAGTTTTTCTTTTCCATTAAGTTGAATTTGTTTCATTATAGCTCCGATTCCTCTTATTGATGTATCCGTGTATACATATATTTTTTGGTAAATCCTCATCAAATATTTCCAACACTGGTTGTGAGCATAAAAGAGTTTTTATTTTTTCGAATGAATTTTGGCAATCCTCAGACCAGACGAATTTTTGATTTTTTCTCAGAAGGTTATGCAATGGATCCAGTAAAATTGCAATTCCCGGAAGTATTCATGATAAAAGTTTACTTTTCCTAAGAACTGTCTTATATTTTTGTGTGTTTTTGGACTAGCAAAATTCTCAATTGAGATGACCTCATCTTTCAAGGGTCTCATTGAGTTATTTTCAATTATATGGCCTAGATATTTTACCTTATTTGATGCGAATGAACAATTTTTTAATCTCAACCTGAAATCTTTTTTTATGGCTTCCAATAAGTGTGATAGATGGTCAATATGTTCACCGAATGATTTTGAAAATATTTAAATATCATATATATATAATTTACCGCAAATTCCGTAAGTTTATGTTTTCTCATCTTGAGCATTCTTTTTCGAAACAATCGACTCATGAACGTTGCTTTTTCCATTGAATTTGTTGAATAAAAATTATTCAGACAATTCCCTCAAGTTTGATCTCTCATTGCTTTTTTTATTAAACATCATTAATTCAAATGCTTTAACTACCTGTTTTGGTATTGAATTTTCATTTGTATTCGATTAATCACTCTGGCCATCTAAAACTTCCTCTGGGTATTGTCCTCCAATTATAATATTTCCATCAACATCCCAAAGAACTTTCTTCATATCTTCAGTTATCTTGATGTATACATTCCTCTTCTGATGCCTTTTCTTCAATGTGTTTTTTATATTGGTGTAGACCGATGTCGATTCGATACATGTATGTAGTTCTGCTTTTTGAAACTCTTTGGGAACTTTGTGACTTATACCATCCTCAGTTGTAAGAGATCTTATGCACAAAACGAATGCTCTCCCATAATCTGTTGCATTAACAGTAAATTGAACTAATAATAAAGTTCTTCATTACAGAAAAAAAACATTTTATTAGGTTAAAAAAATAAATAAAAAATTTCCACATTATTCTCTGAATTTATCAATTGGGGTAGAATAGTTGTTGAGACAACTCACGTCCAATTTGAGTTTGAGAGCCGAACATATTCAATTTCAATATTAGTTGATAGGCATACACAAGGTTTATTGTTTATAGCCAATACTACAAAAACACTTGCAATCAAAAATCTTTATCGGCACATATTCACATGACTATTCCGTTGAGACTGGATTTGCTTCCTTTTTGATTATATTCTGTGATTATATCGAAGGAGGAATTAACATTTTCTAATGGCATAAAGGCATCGAAAACCTGAAAATTTGCTGTGAACTATTGTTTTTCAAATGGTTCAGCCTGTATTTTATTTTTCTAATCGCTAGAGCTTTTTCTTCTGATTTCAAATATATACTCTATTGAGGTTTTTTTGGCAGTTTTTGAAAAATATAAATAGTTTCTTCTAAATCGAAGGCAGCTGTAGAATGCCACACGATAACGATGCGATTTCTTCATATCAAAGGAACTGTGAATAAAAAACAACTTATATTTATTTCATTTATATATGAACTGAAAGTTGAATTAAGTGTTCAAATGACCTTCATATACGTCTACACACAGTCGATATCTTTTCATTTATTTTTCAAGGGTATATCCTACCATCTATGGAATATATTGAGATTTTTCAATTATTTCTTCCTCCATTCTGATACTAATCTGTTTGTTATTTTGCGAAGGGGCCATATAGAATACAGTTTATATTTCGAATATCCCAATAAAAAAGTGTCCAAGGAGGTTGAGTGGGGACTATCAGGAGGATATAGAATATAACTTCGATATAAAGAAATCACAGCATTCTCGAGTGGCGTTACACAGCTGCCTTAGTTTAAGATGACAAAACCTATATTTTTCGAACACAGCCGAAATTAACCTCAATAAAATATATTTGAAAACGGTAAAAAGAGCTCAACCGATTAGCAAAATAAAATACAGGGTGTACCATTTAAAAAACAATTGTTCACAACAAATTTTCAGGTTTTCGATGCCTTCAAAAATTTCTCAGAACTTAATTCTGAATGCCCATGATAAATACCCCAAACATTCAAACGTTTTTGTACGACCAATATATTAATTGAGATAGCTATTGAGTAAAATATAGACATTCACCTATATTGTTATTCATACATCAGAAGAATTCTCTTTATTTAAGAGGTAAAGAGGTAACTTTTTTCATATTTTACAATTCCTTCATTATAGTACCTTGTGATGAACAGAATTTCGGGTTTTCTATCCAGAGAATGCGAGAATTAATAGGGCAGATTGTGAATCGGCACCTATAGGCAACTCAAAATACACAGTAATTGATCACATTGCCGATAATAGTAGATTTGACATTTCATCATAAAATTTTCGGTAGTGTTCGGATGAAAGATAGGTGTAATATTACATGGACTCAGATGCGTTAATATTATTAGAAAATGTAGTTCACCGAAATAATATCAAATATAAAACTTTCCCGAAAACGGTAATAACCGTAACGACATCTACTGGCGTTATTCGCAAGAAAATTATTTTCTATTTTTTTTCCATTTCATCAAATTTTTCAGGGTTTTATGGTATCTTATGTTAACCCCGCCGTAGAAAAATCCAACAAAAATCTTTCATAACAAACAGTTCATCCCAACTTGAGTTATAAATGTTGTAACCAACAATATGGCCGACTTAGTTTTATATATTAAGATTATAGTGGTCATAAAGACATTCGATTATTTGATTTTGCAGCGAGACATAATTTATTTTCACCGGAAATACTAAAGTTTCAATATCATTGAAAGAATAAACCTTTTTTTAATGAATCAATATTTCAGATCAGATATACATATAAATTTCATTTATTTCTATCGGAAATACTGAAGTTTAAAAATCATCAAGTGAATAAATAATGCTTTTTCACATCACTCAACATTTCTGATCAGATATACAAAATTTCAAACTCAAAAAAACATTAATCTTTTCGAACAGCTAACTTATTGCAAGGAACTTTTGTATTTTAGTGCTACGGAAACGTGTACATAATTTTACTTTTCATCTGATCAAACATTGAATAGGGATGATCAATTTAGGCCGAGTGTATGCTGAACAGTATAACTCAAATTTTTCCCTTACCCTGAGAACAAAAAATCCTTGCGGTCGAAATTCCCGGAAGGCTGAACCTAGTCACAACAACCCCTGTTCAGAATAATAATAAAGATACCCTGAGAATTGAAACATAGTAATCTTATAATGCCATCGTTTATACTCA
The DNA here is from genome assembly GCA_038502775.1 of Hippodamia convergens. Lineage (NCBI taxonomy): Eukaryota > Metazoa > Arthropoda > Insecta > Coleoptera > Coccinellidae > Hippodamia > Hippodamia convergens. The sequence goes on along the minus strand of JAVSIQ010000030.1, from coordinate 14,227 downwards.
GACTTCAAAATTTCTTTTGTCTACAATCCAGAAGATAAGGTAGAAAGTTTGGGACTAGGGCTCAAGTTACCATCCAGTACGAACGAGCCCTTACTGCTGAGCAGTGCTCTAAACTACGATATCCGTTCGAACTGGCAACTTTCACTAACGTCAAAGAACACAATTCAAATTGATTGGTCCAATGGTTTTGTCGAGACTTGTTGGAATACTAAAATCTATAAGACGCCATAAATTAGACAATGTAATCTGTTTCTATTATGTCAAATGTTCACCTCTCAGGTAGCATGAGTTTCTTTTTGGACTAAGGCCGGCCACTCACGGACAGTTTTAACTGTTGATATTCCTCAGTTAAACTGTACACTGTCCCAAATTAGCCCAGATATGCCCAATGTCGTATATGTAGTACACCTGAAAATCGTCATGTAGACACAGGCTCCGCCGATTACAATCTGGTGGTTGAATTTCTTGTCATAATTTTCGCGAAAAAAGAAGCTGAAAAGCAAGGTTTCTTGAAGATTGATGTTTAGTCTATATGAAAAAAGTTTTGATAAAATACAGAAGGTCATGAATAGAGGAATGAGAATTGTATTCACATAATTCTATACCTATAATTTGATCCTTGAAATAATTGGTGAAGCTTCGAGTGTGCTGCGTCTAGCTCCCGCGATACTAAGTGCGCATGCGCGAATAAGGGGAAATGTCAGGGGGTAGGATTTCAACGAAACTAAGGGAAATTTGAAATTGACAGCGGTTTTACGTACGTCGATTTTAGGTTAAGTTTTGAAGGTAAATAACGGAGTATTTAGTAATATTCAATTGGAAATATATATTCTAATATGATGGTTAGTGCTACCTATTATGTTATGTTCATATATGAGCTACCAGATGCTTGAATTTACATAATTACGAAAAGGTTGGATTGGAACTTGAAAGTATATACATGGAAAAATATTGGCACAAGAAAAACCAGATAAGTAGTTTGTCTTTCAATTTTGAGTTGCTTTTTCGAGAATCATGAGTTGTAAACAGCAAATATAATGTGGCGAAATGACTAGAAGAGAAAGTTAATGTTCAAGTTGCTTTCAAAACTAGAAATTTGTTTTGGTGCTATACGTTCAATTCGCACAGCTGCACAAAGATGTTTTTTCTGTATCATGTTTTCAAATGTGCAGCCTCTCGTTATTTGATCTTTTGATTGGTGAAATTAAGTAGCGTTTGTATTACTGATTGAGTTATTTAGAATACATCTTGTTTTGAGAAAACAATTAATCACTTAGGTATAATGAATAGTTTAAGGCTTTCACGACCGGATATACTGGTATGAAAAGAGTCTTCCGGGCTTATTGGCCGTGGTCCATTAGGAATAATTTCACCTAACGTTTCGCCTACAACTCTCTACACCTCTGAAGATGCCTACCGAAGTTGTAGGCGAAACGTTAGGTGAAATTATTCCTAATGGACCACGGCCAATAAGCCCGGAAGACTCTTTTCATACCACTTAGGTATATTTCTACATTTTATCCCGTTTCACTGAATATGTTTGAAATATATCAAATCTGTCCTCAACAAATACTGTAACTGTGTCCTAATACTTTTATTCATCCAAACTTCTTCATAATTTCAGATCGTGGATACCACATGATGATATTATGTTCACTGGATTATAGCAGTTCATGGTGGTGGTAATGAAATAGTAGTATAAATAATTCAGCTTGTTGAATGTACTTATGTCTGGTTGATGAACTTATGAAATCAGGGATAATGGATGTACCATGTGTACCAATTGTATAAAGGGAGGCAATATAGATTGACTGAATGTGTTCATATGAACTTGAATGTGTTATTCGGCTAATAGGGTGTGTTACAAAGAAGGAAAACCTCCTGGTGCATTACAGTGAAAGGAAGTTTGTGGAAGCCTTACCCTACAGTGGTCAATATGTACTGACATATCTCTTGAGCATGTAATAAGTTAATTTTATGAATACCTTGTATGTTTTGATCTGGATTTTGTAGAAACATCTTAGGTTTTTATTGTTATGTATGAATAGAATTTGAAAGAGTACTTTGCATTTATTTCAAATTACGGTACAATAACTATCAATAAAATTGTAACATCTATACATAAAAGTATACATACTTGGTACTTGTCCAATTTATTTGACCAATTAATTTTCAATTAATATTCGTTATCTGCTGTACTTACTTTTTAAAGCTGTAATATTTTAATCCAAAATTGATTGATAAAACACTTCTGTCTAAGTTTTGCTAAAAATACTTTTCTCGTGCTCCATGTTGTAGAAACCATAAAGAAATTAACAATTGTATCTGAAGAAATTTCTCCCTTCACATATTTGAGTTTCAAGAAGTTCACTACGAATGAATTGAGAAAGACAAAAAAAGGGTTCAGGTGATAGAGAGGGATCAGTGCATATCATTAAACTATGAATATATTTGAGAGTTATTTGAAATTTTCCAGAATCATTTTATGATATAATTAATCATTGTTAATAAACAATGTGAATCGTTTTGTCAGTGCTTCAGTTTCAAATTCCAGCCAGGTCAAAATATTAACAATAAACCCTTGGTGCAAATCAAAATTTTTGACACATCATCTACTTCTCTGACAATATGCTCTGCATCGAAACAAAACTTCTTTCTTCACCATTAGTGGAATCTTTAGGATACCTGAAAAATTATTGAATCAGTTCAAAGGAATTCAGTAAGCGCTTACTTACCTATGAAGAATCACATCGTTTTATGTTTGTTTTATTGCATACAAATCATTGTATTGTATTACCCATTTTCTGAAAGATATATAGAAACGAAGTGAAATAAAAACTTTCAGGAATTCGTCAAGAATATTACTAATTCAATTTCTTTTACTTACTTGGTGACTCGGTGATCTCAAATAGAATTTAAGTACCGGAATGAACTAGATCAAAATAAACTAATCCAGTTCAATTCCTTGTGGATGTCAGCAATAAGAAATAATTCAACTGAAGAAAAAAAATCTGTTATTTATATTATGCCATATACAGTAACCATGGTTACACAATGACAGGCCCCTTCTTATTGCCACAAAAGTTCACGACGCATGCACATAGCGCCAGCGGGCGCTAGTTCGGAGGATTCATTTTTGCATACTTTTTATCATTACGCTCAAATTCTATATTTAATAGTTCTATGATTGTATTAGGTTGTAACAAAAGAACACCTATAAGAATAATGTTGAATACTTTGAATTTGATGGATTTTAAGCAAAGAATTAAATTTAAGACCTTATGTATCGTTTATAAGATGAAAAATAGAATATTGCCCGAATATTTAACTAAGGATTTGATTACAGTTAATGATATTCATGAGTATAATACTCGTCAAACTGGTGATATATATGTTGATAGGAATTATTTGAATATTTTGAAACTTTCTGTTTTCAATAGGGGATTTAGAGAATTCAATGAACTATCTAGACAATTAAAGGATGCAGAGAACTTTAATACTTTCAAAAAACTTTTAATCAAATATATGAAAGAATGAAATGTACATAATTATATGTAAAAATAGCTAATGCTAGTAAAGATTATTATTATTATTATTAATTCGGCATCAGGTTTGTGAGCTAAGTTGGGTTTTGAGTTATTTTCAGTAAATGAGTTATGTTTATTGAATGAGATCACATAGTTTATAGCATACGCAACTGATATTTACAATGGAAATTGATCGAATAAAGTTTTTTGACTGTTATGATAACGAATGAAAACTGGTGTCCTATATGTAGTACATTGGGCAGATAGTATGCTATGAATATAAGAACTTGTACAAATTTTGCGTCGCATAAAATTCATGAAGTTTATGGTCGGATATAATCTGATGTTTTTCAGTCGTGAAAATATAAATTGAAAAAATTAGGAAGAAAATGTTTTCTCAGGGAATTTTTTTACACGTTGCTCTCGCAATGATTGAGAATGAGGAATTGAATGCAGAAACAATTACTTTATATCCTCTCAATAATGCTCCGACAATTTGACCGATGAAGATTCTGGAGATGAAGAAAACATCAATATAAACAATTTGCCAGTGCCAGCCTCACGAATGCAAAGTCAAGTAGAAGTTATTACGAAATTCAATTTTGAAAAAGAAAAAGGAGGGTCGGAAGATGAAGTTCCGTTGTCTAGACTGAAGAAGGAACTAACTGTGAAAACTTAAAAGAAAATTAAGAATTTTCATTATGTGAAGAAGTACTTAGTCCCAAAGAATATTTGATTCGAAAATTCGGAAGATTATCTCGTAACTCTATATGTGAAAAGAAATGGTACTTTCCACTTATTTCTGATTGAATTGACATGGCAGTACAGAATGCTTGGCAGATCTACAAACATAATGGGGGTTCAATGGATCAATTATTGTTCAGAAGAACTATCGCCAATGTATTACTGACTCAAAATGAAAGAAAACTGATGCATCAAAAGGGTCATGAGTCCAAAAATCCACATTTAGAACTGAGATATGATGGGCTGGACCATATAGTGATTCCACAGAATAAGCAAACAAAGTGCGCCGAATGTCATCTGAAGACAGCAACAAAATGTTAAAAGTGATATTTGGGTTTACATAACAAGTATTTCTTGATGTATCATTCCAAGTAAAAATTTCTAATAGATGCTTATTTGCCCAATGTCCTATATATAGGACGGCCTCAAAATGACCTTTCTAAAATAATTTTCTTTAAAAAATAATAAGTAGTTAATAACAAAAAATTTTCAAAAAATCCGCTGAATTTTTTTTGGGCATCTGGGTTAGGTGAGACTGCACTGTATCTCAGCTATTATTGTCACAGCATGCTAGACTACCAGCAAAACCGGACCTAAAGTGACGCTCAACAACAAAGCCAAAGCGATGCAAACGGCCCTTCGTCACTTTTTTTGTGAAATTTTCAAACAACACGAACAAAAATATTTCAACTACACTTGTTTCTGAAATACAGGGCGAAAAAAAAAAGTTCACTTTTTCGAGATGTAATTATTTCTCAGGCACTATATAAGATGAACAAAAATGAAAACTGCTGTTCATAGATACTTGTACTCAAAAGTCAGTGGCGTAGTCAGAAAAATGAATAAAAGTTTTTCGATTTGTTGTTTCATCATGGACAAAAATTACACAAAATAATATTCAACATAAATTGTAGCCTATGTGATATTCTGATAGATAAACTATACAAGTATATATTCCTTCCCAATTCGTTCGGTTGTTTTACCTGAAGGAGTAACAAACATCAACACTCATATCCTCTCAAACTTTCCAAATTATAATATTAGTTTGATTTATAATATTAGTAGGATCCCGGAATGGACTAGTGGATAATCAGTTTGCAAATTAATCCAAATCTAGAAGATGCTGTAATCGAAACTTCAATCGTTTCGGATAAATATGTGGATTGGAGCTCCAATAACACATTTTATATTTTTTTCATGGTCTTTTATTAAGGTGTTACATTTTTTTTATGGATAATCTTTGATCGAGTTTTGAAGCCTGTACTGCAAGCTCATCCTCACCAAATCTCAGTTTCCAGTTGTTTGCGATAAATAGGTAAATGGAAGTATTGCACTTGCACCTTTTACTACCTCTGAGTACAGAGATCTATTATAATAGATCTTCCGAAGGGATTCAAATAACAAAGGGTTTGCTGAAGGAAACCGCCCTAACGATATTTTAATATTCTGGTAGATTCCAGGTACTTACTGTAATTTTGCTATTTATATGAGCTTGTTCTTCTCCAAAAGTTCAGTTTAAAGTAGTGTCTCTTCGAAATAAGTGTCGTGATACATAACGTGAAACAGAAGAAAAAATGGAGAACTCCAGAAGCGAAGTGGGCTTACGTAAGAACAAAACATTTATTTTTTAGTATGTTAGTTAGTGGGTAAAATTCATAGAGTAAATAAATATAAATCGAAACTGAGCGGGTATCACTATTTTTAATCAAGACCCTATTCTTGAAATTCCAAACCGTAAGAGGTGAGAAATTTGAAGAATGAGATAATCATTGAAAACTAGAGCTAAACCCGTTTGATTGAAGAATTTTATTAACAGTCAACTGTTTGTCATGACAAAATTTTAATTTTTTTCTCCTCCATTTTTTCCTCCGGGTCTTATTGTCGGAGATACAGGGTGTAGAAAATTTATGTATTTTTCAGTTTTTTGCTAATATCTCAGGAACCGTTTGAATTACAGAATCGGTTTTGTCACACGTCGTAACTAATAAACGCTACTTTACCCGGTTTTTGTAGATGTGCTTGTGGCGGAGATATAAAGTTTGCACAAAGGTATTAACCCCAAACTTTATAACACTAGACAAATTTTCATTTGCACAGCAAATTCTGATGCGACAATGTGCTATATATAAAAAAGGGACTCTTGGTTCATTGTTCTAAGTGAACCGCTTCATAATTATTGTTTAACCAGTCTTCCAGTCGAAATTATCTTTTATCTTTCAAATGGATAGTGTTCATGAAGAATAAAAGATGATGATAACGTTCAAGCATTTTCGCATGACTCAAAGGTTCTTCGAAGTATTTATTACATTTTATTTCGTAGACATGAAGAGTCTGGTTTGTTTGGGGTCTGAGTAACAAATCAAGAAATTTGAGTATGGTTGTGGCAAACACAATAGAAATCTATTGAAATATTGCAGTTTTCATTCTGAGCTATAACTTAAAAGCGTGAACTCGAAAAGAAGTATAGTGCGAGTTATTATAACTGCTCTGCTTCGACATTTCACCACTTTTCAATTACTTTCTCTTTTATGTTTGAAAGTCTATCTCAATTCAGGAATTGTTTTTTTACAGAAAAAATTCGACGGGATCACAAACGAGGCGTAGAGACTTCTCTTATAGCCTCTGATTTGAATCCAGCCATCCTCTTTTATGTGATCTTGAAACAAGACATGGATATGCTCACGTACATCATCAGAAGAAAACCGAATTTAGAGGTGAATTTAACATGCTCCAGGTATGAAACCAGCCCTCTGCATGTAGCGGCATGCAAAAATAATGTGCAGATCACAGAAATTCTTCTGAGACTTGGAGCTGAGGTAAATGCCACAAATACAATGGGTCATACTCCATTATTCTCGGCAGTGGTAAATCTACAGACTGAGCAAGTGATGCTTCTGCTACGATATGGTGCAGACCCGTCGGTATTGAGTCAGGATCAACAAGCGATAGTGGATGCATATACTGCTAGGCTTATCGTATCTCTTCAGAAACAAAGATGAAAACAATAACAGAAATATTGGAACTATTTCTATTGAACGAGTTTTTTAGGCAGGTTGTTTATCAAAGAAAAGTGAAATAAGAAATATTTTCCCGTTTTATAAGTGTGTTGAATGAGAACACGCTGGTAAGCTAATCGTATTGAAGCCTGCGATCAGGTGGATTTCTACAGAAATGGGGAACTCGAAATATGAAATCAAAAATAGAACAGAATCTTTTTCTTTTTTCAGGTTTCAATAAGATTTGTTTTTCCCTCTTGCGTCACTTGAAACGCATTTTTCTGCCGATTCGCATTCAAAACACTCACGAAATGACAATAATATATTTATATTCCTTCGATGTGCCTGCCTGAAAGTTCATTCAATAGAAATAGTATTAATATTTGTGTTATTATTTTCGCGTTTTTTTTCTGAAGAGATTGCCCTCTTGCCCTTGAGTCGAACACTATTGGAGCAGATCTTCAACGAATAAGGATGATATCAACGTCAGTATCCTTAAAAATAAGAAAAGAACATTGTTTTGTTGTTTGTTCTATTTGGCATAAGAATAAAGATTTAATATTTTTACAGTATGCTTGTATTTTTATACCCCAGATGATCTACTTTTCACGCTTAAAACTCGAAATAACATCCTTCAGAAACTAGCTGGGGCGATGATATGCAACAGCACTAGCTGTTCATGTGAAAATAAATGTTGCTAAGTTAAATTTTCTGTGTGAGAATGTCACTGGTACAACAGATCTTCACCTAGTCCTTTGTTACCTATCCTTTCAAATATTGTACCACTCCATATTCTCAGAGGGACAAAAAAATTGAAATCTTGAAATGAATTCAATTGCTTTCAGGATTCCTTTCTCATACTTTCCTATATTCCAGATAATGAGGTGGGTCACCAGATTGAAGCCCATTTTGGAAACATTTTTCAATCAATATACAGTGAAGCGACAAAGAAGTTTAGCAATCTGAATAGAATGCCTGCACTTTTTCAAAAAAGATCTAATTATCGATCCTTTCCTGAGAGTTCCTGTTTTGACCTATCCAGGAAAGTATGGTCTGTTTTAAAATATGATTAGAACAGGACATGTTTTCAGCCCTATCCTAGTTTCTTCTCGGGCATTCGAATTTGTTAGAATTGTCACAATATTAGCAATATCTAGTGTTCGGACAAGCTCATATTCAATTTTGAAAAAGATCTTTCAGAGGTACCATATAAAAGAGGTACCCATAGTAAGAAATATTTTGCATGCTGTTAAAATTTCAGTTAAACCACAACAAGGTGAAGAGTTTCGAAACGAAATAAATTCAGACAATTCTAAAATAAAATAAAATACTTTTAATACATCCCGAAGACAATTTCTAAATGAAATTGGGATGAAGCAGATTCTGAAATATCACCAGGATATTGAAAGTACAGGACATAGCCCATTCCATTCCATACAATTTCTATACAGAAACAGATAGAGAACGAGAAGTATTTGAGCATATTACCTGACAATTTTAATAAACATTGATTAGTGCAAAACTTCTGTTTTTCATCCGAGCTCTAATTTTATCTATTTTTCTATAAAATACTTGCATTTCAACTTTATCTTGAATTGTTTGAATCTGATAATTGTTGAGAGTCACGTCGTTTTCGCACTGCATCTGAAAAGGCTGTGGTTTTGTTCTCTCATTCTCCAATGGACTAAATTATCTGTGGCGGTTAATTATTATCGGTGATTACAAAGTTAATCAGGCCACCATTTTTTGCATGTTTGCTAATAGTTCGTTTGTTTCATGTGAAGTAAAGTACTTGAGTGTCACGCTTGGTTCTGTCATTTTGAGCATTGGGTGGCGTTCCATCTGATTTTCCTCAATAATCTGATGAATCAACTTTTCTTCTAGATCAGTTTATTTATGTTATAATTGATTGATTGAGTTTGAACATTTGGCAATTCCTTGATCCTCTGATTTTCAATTTCTCGATTTATCTGTGCCAGCGCTTCAGTGAACACGTGGACATTTTTTCTTTTTCTTGAATTTTCTTCATGTGAACAAAGATTATCAGAGATCTCGAGGAATTGTGGAATCCTGCCGATACAAAAAACTGATGCGAGTGTTTTCAAAAGCTTTTTTGGAGGGAGCCAAGCCTCCATTACTTTTTGGAGGGAATAAAACCTTCAACATTTTTTTGGAGGGAGTTGGACCTTCAACACCTTTCTGGAGGGAATTAAACCTTCAACACTTTTTGGGGGGAATTAAACCTTCACCTCCTGCAACGCAATTATTTCTGGAAAAATTATAACGTCTTTCTGGAGATTAAGAATTTCAGCTTTGAAAGAGCTGTGAGAATTCGAAGATTCATCATTCTAGTTGGAAAAGGACTGGAATTCTACTGCATCTCAACTCTGGAAGAAGTCGAGGGATAATCACTTCCCTTACCTGGCATTATTTTAATAAGATAAGTTTACTGAGAACGAAGAACGCTCATGAATGAAGCATCTAATGACTTGTTCATAATTGTAGATATTTTTGTCCTCATATTTTGATGTTTCAATTTGTAATAGTAGATATTGTAAATAGCTATTTTCATCAGAGAAGAATAAATCTCGACTGTTCAAGTCAAGTTATTTAAAAGTATTTAATTTGTATAACCAAGATTGTAAATAATGTATTGCATTTGTTCGATACCAATATGACATAAACTTTCATGTATCTTTTTCATCAATTTTATAATGAAATTTTCGCTTAGAATAATTTTGTCCTTCCTTCTACTTTTTCTGTAGTATATATCAAGTTTTTTTGTTAAATTCTTCTTTTTCATCTGTAGTTTTACATTTCAAGTTTTGTCTTCAAGAATATCTTCCTATTTTATAATATTCACAATTTTTTATTCCTCCTCTTCATTATCATTGATTTCTAAAACTGGATTTCTACTTAAGCAATCTGCTTCTACATTATCTTTTCCAGGAGCATATTTTATTTTGAAATCATATTGGGATAAGTAGTAGGTTAAGTCTCCTAATTCTTCGTCAGTTCTTGATTTTACTTTCAAATTTTCGAGTGGTTTATGATCACTATATACTGTGAATGATCTCCCTATTAACCAGTATTGCCACTATTCAATTGCCTCTTTTATTGCTAGGCATTCTAAATATATCGCCTTTTTTTCTTTTGTGACTCTTCAAGTTTTTTTGAAAAATAGGCTACGAGTTTTTCTTTTCCATTAAGTTGAATTTGTTTCATTATAGCTCCGATTCCTCTTATTGATGTATCCGTGTATACATATATTTTTGGTAAATCCTCATCAAATATTTCCAACACTGGTTGTGAGCATAAAAGAGTTTTTATTTTTTCGAATGAATTTTGGCAATCCTCAGACCAGACGAATTTTTGATTTTTTCTCAGAAGGTTATGCAATGGATCCAGTAAAATTGCAATTCCCGGAAGTATTCATGATAAAAGTTTACTTTTCCTAAGAACTGTCTTATATTTTTGTGTGTTTTTGGACTAGCAAAATTCTCAATTGAGATGACCTCATCTTTCAAGGGTCTCATTGAGTTATTTTCAATTATATGGCCTAGATATTTTACCTTATTTGATGCGAATGAACAATTTTTTAATCTCAACCTGAAATCTTTTTTTATGGCTTCCAATAAGTGTGATAGATGGTCAATATGTTCACCGAATGATTTTGAAAATATTTAAATATCATATATATATAATTTACCGCAAATTCCGTAAGTTTATGTTTTCTCATCTTGAGCATTCTTTTTCGAAACAATCGACTCATGAACGTTGCTTTTTCCATTGAATTTGTTGAATAAAAAATTATTCAGACAATTCCCTCAAGTTTGATCTCTCATTGCTTTTTTTATTAAACATCATTAATTCAAATGCTTTAACTACCTGTTTTGGTATTGAATTTTCATTTGTATTCGATTAATCACTCTGGCCATCTAAAACTTCCTCTGGGTATTGTCCTCCAATTATAATATTTCCATCAACATCCCAAAGAACTTTCTTCATATCTTCAGTTATCTTGATGTATACATTCCTCTTCTGATGCCTTTTCTTCAATGTGTTTTTTATATTGGTGTAGACCGATGTCGATTCGATACATGTATGTAGTTCTGCTTTTTGAAACTCTTTGGGAACTTTGTGACTTATACCATCCTCAGTTGTAAGAGATCTTATGCACAAAACGAATGCTCTCCCATAATCTGTTGCATTAACAGTAAATTGAACTAATAATAAAGTTCTTCATTACAGAAAAAAAACATTTTATTAGGTTAAAAAAATAAATAAAAAATTTCCACATTATTCTCTGAATTTATCAATTGGGGTAGAATAGTTGTTGAGACAACTCACGTCCAATTTGAGTTTGAGAGCCGAACATATTCAATTTCAATATTAGTTGATAGGCATACACAAGGTTTATTGTTTATAGCCAATACTACAAAAACACTTGCAATCAAAAATCTTTATCGGCACATATTCACATGACTATTCCGTTGAGACTGGATTTGCTTCCTTTTTGATTATATTCTGTGATTATATCGAAGGAGGAATTAACATTTTTTAATGGCATAAAGGCATCGAAAACCTGAAAATTTGCTGTGAACTATTGTTTTTCAAATGGTTCAGCCTGTATTTTATTTTTCTAATCGCTAGAGCTTTTTCTTCTGATTTCAAATATATACTCTATTGAGGTTTTTTTGGCAGTTTTTGAAAAAATATAAATAGTTTCTTCTAAATCGAAGGCAGCTGTAGAATGCCACACGATAACGATGCGATTTCTTCATATCAAAGGAACTGTGAATAAAAAACAACTTATATTTATTTCATTTATATATGAACTGAAAGTTGAATTAAGTGTTCAAATGACCTTCATATACGTTTACACACAGTCGATATCTTTTCATTTATTTTTCAAGGGTATATCCTACCATCTATGGAATATATTGAGATTTTTCAATTATTTCTTCCTCCATTCTGATACTAATCTGTTTGTTATTTTGCGAAGGGGCCATATAGAATACAGTTTATATTTCGAATATCCCAATAAAAAAAGTGTCCAAGGAGGTTGAGTGGGGACTATCAGGAGGATATAGAATATAACTTCGATATAAAGAAATCACAGCATTCTCGAGTGGCGTTACACAGCTGCCTTAGTTTAAGATGACAAAACCTATTTTTTTCGAACACAGCCGAAATTAACCTCAATAAAATATATTTGAAAACGGTAAAAAGAGCTCAACCGATTAGCAAAATAAAATACAGGGTGTACCATTTAAAAAACAATTGTTCACAACAAATTTTCAGGTTTTCGATGCCTTCAAAAATTTCTCAGAACTTAATTCTGAATGCCCATGATAAATACCCCAAACATTCAACGTTTTTGTACGACCAATATATTAATTGAGATAGCTATTGAGTAAAATATAGACATTCACCTATATTGTTATTCATACATCAGAAGAATTCTCTTTATTTAAGAGGTAAAGAGGTAACTTTTTTCATATTTTACAATTCCTTCATTATAGTACCTTGTGATGAACAGAATTCGGGTTTTCTATCCAGAGAATGCGAGAATTAATAGGGCAGATTGTGAATCGGCACCTATAGGCAACTCAAAATACACAGTAATTGATCACATTGCCGATAATAGTAGATTTGACATTTCATCATAAAATTTTCGGTAGTGTTCGGATGAAGATAGGTGTAAATTACATGGATCAGATGCGTTAATATTATTAGAAAATGTAGTTCACCGAAATAATATCAAATATAAAACTTTCCGAAAACGGTAATAACCGTAACGACATCTACTGGCGTTATTCGCAAGAAAATTATTTTCTATTTTTTTTTCCATTTCATCAAATTTTTCAGGGTTTTATGGTATCTTATGTTAACCCCGCCGTAGAAAAATCCAACAAAAATCTTTCATAACAAACAGTTCATCCCAACTTGAGTTATAAATGTTGTAACCAACAATATGGCCGACTTAGTTTTATATATTAAGATTTTAAGTGGTCATAAAGACATTCGATTATTTGATTTTGCAGCGAGACATAATTTATTTTCACCGGAAATACTAAAGTTTCAATATCATTGAAAGAATAACCTTTTTTTTAATGAATCAATATTTCAGATCAGATATACATATAAATTTCATTTATTTCTATCGGAAATACTGAAGTTTAAAAATCATCAAGTGAATAAATAATGCTTTTTCACATCACTCAACAATTTCTGATCAGATATACAAAATTTCAAACTCAAAAAAACATTAATCTTTTCGAACAGCTAACTTATTGCAAGGAACTTTTGTATTTTAGTGCTACGGAAACGTGTACATAATTTTACTTTTCATCTGATCAAACATTGAATAGGGATGATCAATTTAGGCCGAGTGTATGCTGAACAGTATAACTCAAATTTTTTCCCTTACCCTGAGAACAAAAATCCTTGCGGTCGAAATTCCCGGAAGGCTGAACCTAGTCACAACAACCCCTGTTCAGAATAATAATAAAGATACCCTGAGAATTGAAACATAGTAATCTTATAATGCCATCGTTTATACTCAGACTTCAAAATTTCTTTTGTCTACAATCCAGAAGATAAGGTAGAAAGTTTGGGACTAGGGCTCAAGTTACCATCCAGTTCGAACGAGCCCTTACTGCTGAGCAGTGCTCTAAACTACGATATCCGTTCGAACTGGCAACTTTCACTAACGTCAAAGAACACAATTCAAATTGATTGGTCCAATGGTTTTGTCGAGACTTGTTGGAATACTAAAATCTATAAGACGCCATAAATTAGACAATGTAATCTGTTTCTATTATGTCAAATGTTCACCTCTCAGGTAGCATGAGTTTCTTTTTGGACTAAGGCCGGCCACTCACGGACAGTTTTAACTGTTGATATTCCTCAGTTAAACTGTACACTGTCCCAAATTAGCCCAGATATGCCCAATGT